>WHVE01000190.1:0-189517 GCA_015178995.1 Trichophaea hybrida
GGCCAGTGGTTACCATCAGTTTGCGCATACATCCGGATGACAGGCATAAAACGGCTTTTGTCGCTCCGGAGGGGTTCTACGAATGGACGGTAATTCCGTTGGGCTGGCTAACGCGCCGTCAGCGTTCATGCGCGTTATGCATCGAATCTTACGCCCGTATAGGAAATTTACAATTGTGTACATAGATGACATTCTAATTTTCTCTCGGAATCTGGCTGAACATAAGCTGCACGTGGAAACTATCTTGCTGGCAATCAGAGCGGCGCGTCTCCGTTGAACGAGCGAAAGTGCGTTTTTGGAGCCACGGAGACTTCGTTTGTCGGTTTCAAGGTCAACTCGAATGGAATTCACACGGAGGATAAGAAGATCGCAGCCATGAGAGACTGGCCAGTGCCGTTGAGTACAACCGAGCTTGGATCATTCCTGGGGTTGGCAGGCTACTATAGGAAATTCGTACACAAATTCGCGCACCGGACTACAGAGTTATACACGTTGACAACCGAAAAACGTGCGTTTCGGTGGCTGCGGAAACACCAGGCCGAATTTGACAATATTCGCAGGGCTTTAGCGTCTGCTCCGGTGCTGGCACTACGCGATCCTGAGCGCGACTATATTCTGCGCACTGATGCGTCAGACGTGGCGATTGGAGGCGTTCTGGCTCAAAGCAACCCTGGGGAACCGAGGGCCCGGCTGGTGGAGCGCCCGCTGGGCTTCTTCTCTCGAAAATTACACGACGTCGAGACGCGGTACGCAGCGTATGACCGCGAGTTATTAGCGATCCACGACAACTTAACCCACTGGGAGCCTTACCTTGGCAATCGACACACGTCAGTATATACAGATCACGCGTCGCTACAGCATATCTTAAGCCAGAAGAAGCTTTCCAGCCGCCAATGGCGACACTTGGATAAACTGCAGCAGATTGACTGTTCGATCAAATACTTCCCAGGAGCGGCCAACCTTGTGGCGGATGCGTTGAGCAGAATCCATCATCCAGCCTCAGCAACCCCAGTAGCCACCATCAGCATGAACACCATGGACCTTCAAATCATCGGTGCAGAGGAATGGAAGCAAGAGGTACATGAATTACTGGTTGAAGACGCATATTTCGGTCCAATTGTCGATGTCCTCCGCGAGGAAGCCGAAATAACCGACGAGGCCGATAATCAGGCAACTCGGCGTCCGAAAGGGAAGCACCATCGGAAAAACACCGTGCGGGCGAGGCTATTTCGGCTTGACCATGGCCTTCTTTTTCGCAGGGACACGGGAACACTCTGCATCCTATCGGACATGTGGAGCGACGTAATCTCGGAAGCTCACGACTCTCCGCTCGGCAGCGGCCACCAAGGAGCAGAAAAAACGGCGGCAACCATCGCATCACGGTTCTATTGGCCTCAGCTTACTCAATCAATAAGAGTATGGGTTCAGGGTTGCGACGTATGCCACCGTGTGAAACATTCCAATCAACTTCCCTACGGCTTACTGCAACCGCTGCCGATTCCGGAGACACGGTCCTCAAGGGTTAATGTGGACTTTATTACCAAGCTGCCAGCCACGGTCAAGGATGGCTACGACTGCATAATCACGATCGTCGATCCGCTAACCAAGAGAGTGCGGTGGAAAGCAGCAAAGGAAAAAGATTTAACTGCAGAAGCGTTCGCAAAAGATTTTATTGACATGTGGGTACGAAACAGAGGAATCCCGGACGACATCATCTCTGATCGGGACACGCGTTTTATGTCAGATTTCTGGGGTCCCTTACGGCCCAGTTGGGAATTAAACGCCGCCACAGTACCGCCTATCATCCGCAGACAGATGGCCAAGCAGAGAACCTGAACGCAGTCGTCGAACGTTACCTTAAGGCTTACGTAGCGCAACGCCCAAAGGAGTGGGATCGTCTTCTTCCACTGGCCGAATTTACGTACAACGCAGCGTACCATAAGTCACTTAAGACGTCTCCGTTTCGGGCCGATATTGGTTTCGTGCCAAGAATGCCAATTGACCTCCTCGTACCGACTCCGAGTCCCGACCGTCAGTCAAAAGTCAGCCTGGAAGCCGACGAATTCGCCGAGCAGATGATGTCAGACCTCCGCATGCTCAGAGAGCGGCTGGAGGAAGCGCAGACAAAGATGATTCTGGAGGCCAATAAGTCTCGCCGCCCGCACGACTTCAAGGTGGGAGACTCAGTTTTTTCTCGATACCACGCTCCTCCCGATTGGCTATGCAAATCTCACCAAATCTGAGTCGTCAAATCTTAACTCCAGGAAATTTCAACAGCCATTCTGTGGCCCATTTCGCATCACCGAAGCCATCGGTGTCAATGCCGTCAGGTTGGATACGCCTGCTCATTGGAAAATACCTAATGTCTTCAATGTATCCCGTTTGAAACGAGACCGCGTGGATTATGGCCGAGAACATCCTCCACCCCCGCCATTACGGACGATGACCGATAAGGATCCGGAATAGGAAGTGGAAGCAATCCTCGAGCATCAGGGCTCTTCGATCAAAACCCTACAGTACAAGGTGAAGTGGCTTGGATACCCCGAACCGGATTGGCAGCCATTGGTCAACCTGAAGGCGGATGCAAAGAGTTACTGCGGCAGTACCACCAAGAGAAGGGTCTTTTGGTCTATAAGTGGATGCAGGAAGGTTAAGGATGGGTTTTCATTGGCAGGAAGGTTAAGGATGGGTTTTCGATGGGTTTCATTGGCAAGAAGGTTAACGATGGGTTTTCGATGGGTTTTCATTGGCAGGAAGGTTAAGGATGGGTTTTCATTGGTTCGTACTGGGTTTTTTGCCCGGCCAGAGATTTTCTTTTTCGGATGTTCTTTTGGAGGCGGGCACTAGTTTTTTGAGCCGGGGATAGTTGTGGGAGGTTCTGCGTGTACTTAAGGTGCGGCTCCGTGCGGCTCCGTGCGGCCCGGCTACGACTCGGCTATAGCGCACGGCCCAGGTTACCTGTGCGTCGCTAGCTAGTCAATGAAGCAACCTTCTCGCGACCTCTCACCATCGTTCAGTAGCCCCCTCCTCTCGGCCTATTTGACAGCAGTTCCGCAACAACTTCTCAACGACTTTTCCCATGCAGCTGAGCAGTGAGATCGTGCGGTACGCTTTTAGCTTGGTGTAGTCGTCCTTGCCGGGCTTGCGAATGACGACTCCACTGGCTCGCTTCCAGACTGCTGGGTGCCGTTCTGTGCGAATTGCCGCTTTCGCCAAACCTATGACTCTCTCTTTATCCCACTTCCAGAGCAGGCGAACGGCTCCGAAGAACAGTTTGTCTGGGCCTGGCGCTTTCTTTACTGATTTGGAGTATAGGGCCGCTCGACTGCTTGCTCAGTAACTTTCATATGCGCGCTTCCGGATGGAGGTAGCTCGTAGTAATGGTCATCATCATTTAGAGGGAAAGACTCCAGCCTCAGCATCTCCTCCTTTTCCATGGTGGTGTTAGCTTGATTGCCTTCGCTTTCCGTCAGAGCCTCCACTGTCGCGCCAGCTCGAGGGTGACATATTTTGCTGCTCTCCAGATCTCCGCTCTCGGAGGTTCTGCAAGTAGTCACTCCACATTTTGCTCTTGGATTTCCGAACGGACTTCTGCAGTTCTGCTTTCGCTTGGGCTGCCCCCTGCGAGTTTCGTCCGTTTCTATCTATTCTCGCCCGAGCATCTTCTCTTCGCCTTGATGTGCAATTCCACCACCTCTTCGATGTTGCGCAGATTCTGACTATCTTTGCTGTGGCGTCGAGAACCTTGCTCAATGCCTCCTGACACCATGTGGCCTCCTGCTCAACATCGTCCTCTGTGCATCCGGCATCCAGGGCGCTCTTTCCTTCGCTAACTCCATCCATGCTTCTCGGCTGCCTCTTCATCCTCCCCCGTCATGGCAGCAGATTCCACCCTCCACCCGCTCATGCTCTGCTCCTCTTGCTCGTCCACGTCCACCTCCCACTCTATAACCTCGTCGTCAGAACCAGTGGCTTGTTCTCGGCCAGTATTGCCCACTTCGTGATTGGTCATTTGCCAAGGTTAAATCAATTATCGACTTACCTTCCAGGTTTTCTCTTTTCCTCTAGTGAGTGGCCCGGTCGTCGTGTCCAATTTCCAACCGTTTTCGTCTATAATGTCCTTCCAGAAGACGGCGTTACGCGGCTCAGTGAACCTTGGATCCCATCGTCGCTGTGGGCGTTGAAGTCTCCAGCTAGGACGGTGCTGCTTTGCCGAATGACTCTCTGCCAATTCAGTCTCCGCGCTGGTCTCTCTCCCGACTGTGTGTCTATTCGATGTAGACATTGACGATCCTTGTGACCTTCTCTCTCTTCTTCGAAATCAGTGACAATGACATCGTCATTAGCACCCCTGCTGAGGCCGTTCGCTCATCCACTGTAAGGCCGCTCCCCTTGCGCACCGCCGTCCATACTCTTTTTCTTTTATTATTTCATATGCTGTGTGGTTAATTTCAAATTCTCTTATTTCTTGGTGGCTCTTGCAAGCACACCACGTCCGCCCTTCGCTCTACCCCAGTCTCCAGCGCCGCTATTGTCCACTCGTACGACCTGCCGCAATTGTGTTGCACTGCTCTAATCATTGGTAACCGGAGCTCCGTGTCATTTTCCGTGCCGGCCGCCATGGCAGTCTCGGCCATCGTGACGTCTCTTGGTTCCCATGCTGCGTCTCCTTCCTGCCCATCCACTATCTCTTCGCTCCCCCCGTCTTCTGCCCCCGCCCTGACCCTAATTCCAAGCGCCCCTCTGTTCGTCCCCGTTGCCGCCTCTGTCGCTCCGCTCACCGTGGTTCGTCTAGTTGGCCCCATCCTCCTGCTCTCACGTGCTGCTTTGGCGGCCTCGGTCTTTCTTGCACACCTGCTGCTGAATGCAATGTGTTTCCTTTGCAATTAGGGCACTTCTCTTGTGTGTGCCCACAGAGTGAGCCCTGCTTTGCATTGCACCCACGACATTGCACATGTGGTCGCTGGTACGGTGTGCGCCTGAGCAGTAGCCACACGTGGGCTGGCTACTGCACCTGCTCTCAATGTGGCCCCATCCACAGCACAGCTCGCACCTACTATCAGGGCCACCGTTGGTGAATGGCTCGACGCGGTACCACACTCCCGCTGCCTTGATGCCTTCTTCGTTAATTTCTGTGCCACTTTGCTCCCTTCACAACAAACACCACCGACGATGCGGAGATCTCTCCGTTCTGTCTTCTCTGCCTGATAGTGCGGGGGTTCGCCAGCCACCGTACTTGGGTGGGGATAGCTACTCCTTCGTTTTCGCCTGGAATTCCTCGCGCATCTTTTGTAAGCCTTCTGTAACCTTGCCCATGTACCTTACGAGCGGTACTGCGTGAATCTTTAGTCTCTCCCAGGATTCGTTCTCCTCAACATTGATAATTCCTTTGTCGACTTTCCGTGCCGCAGTGATGATGACATCGCGGTAGAAGAGGGCCATCGCAGCCGTGGCATTATGGTGGGTGATTGCTGTGATGGCCCCTTTGGCATATCTTTTCGCGTTCATAATCCGGATGTGAGCCGGTGCCTTCTGGTGGAAAAGCGCTCTATTGATTGCCGACGCGATTTCCTGGTCCATCTTATTGGGGACCGGTACGCTCTCGTCTCACCTTAGCATGAGGCGTCTCTCTGCCATGCTCGAGCCAGTCGTCGGGGCTGGGGCTGGGGCTGGGCCGGCGGTTTCACCAGCGGCCACCATCTTTTGACTCAGGTTTCGCGGTGGAACTGTCTCCCACCGCCTAGCCGGTGTAGGAGTTGGTGCCGGCTTTGGCTTAAGTTTGGGCTGTGGTCTGGGCTTGGGTTGCTGCTGCTGCTGTCGGCGCACCTCCAGCCCTTCCTGCGTTATGTCTGCGTGTTGCGAGGCCTCTAGCCCACCGCTGCCGGTGTCCGTCCTGTCTGACTCTTTCCCACTCGCCTTCTGGTTTGGAGCTGTTCCCACTAGGGCCTTCGATACCATCTCTGTGATGCCCGCCTCCCACAACACGTTGTCCTGATGCTGTGCATCCCACTTTTCCCCCCTCTCCTGCATCCATGTTCTCACCTCTAGCCACTGTGCTTCTTCGCTCGTTGCATGAGCTTCCAACATATTCGCCAACTGTCTGGCTAAGCTTTCAACAGTTCGGTGCAGTTGCGTCAGCTCGTGAGCCTGCTGCCGGATCGTTCTCTCCATGTGACTCCTCCAGTCTCCGGGGATCTTCGAAGCCTCTGGGTCCTCAATCCTCGGTCTCTTTCCGTTCTCTTTCTGCCCCGATGGCTCAATTGCGGTTGCGCTCGTATGGCTGACATGCATCGTGTCGCTGGCCATGCCATTCACCACTTCTCGTCCTCCTGCTCCCTCCATATTCATGTCCTCTCTCTCAATTGGGGTACCAATCGTCGCTCCGGTAGGGTTCTCTCCTCCCGGGGTCGCCAGTGTTGTCGTTGCTAGTTAGGTGGTCGCGTCGCGAACGCGTGTGCGCTTTGCAGCTGAGGTGCCCAACCTCCTCCAGCTGTCCAGAGGTGCTGGGAGTGTCGTCCTGGGGTCAATTCGAGGCTAGAAATTGATTGCCGGTATCCGCTTGTCGATTATTGCCGTGGTTATTGACTTAATTCGCTGTTTCTGTTTTGCCAAGACTTTTCGGGCGAGTGGAGGTAAAGGATATGTATATAAAGGCCGAAGCTCAACTCAATAATCCATATTATTTTTCATCAACCATCCATTCTCCGACACACCGCAATCGGCATGGATTGCCTAAAATCATGGATTCAACAGGGCTTGATCTTTGGAGCAACGGGGTCAGACATTGTGCGGATGGAGTAGATTCTGAAGGATCTTGCTTCACAGTCAGGGTAATTGTAATGAGTTCTATATGAATATTATTATGTACTTTGCGAAAGATCCATAGATGTCAACCGTTGACGACCAGGGACAGTGAAAAACCAGTTGACGGCCGTCCTTTCCGTCCATCCCCGTCCTAACTCGGACGGACGGCACCGTCTCCGTCCTACCCTTGGACGGACGGCGCATTGCCGTCCCGTCCCCGTCCTGGGTGATCCCGGACGGACGGGACGGTTGAGAACACTGGCTTTGCATCGTAGTCAGGTAACCTAACGGTGCTTACGACCAGCATATTGGTCGTCTAGCCTAAATACTGCACTGCCATGTCATTTTGATTCGCCCAGTGAGTATGTGGTCGACCTCGTCATCGCTAACTTTTACCTGCAGACAGTGATGTCAACCGTCCCGTCGGATGGCCGGGGACGGTGGGCCGTCCGAGATTTCCCCAGGACGGACGGGACGGCGCCAAGGCCGTCCGTCCCGTCCTTACTCCACAATGACGGCAGGACAGCCGGGGACTTGCCGGGGACGGCGACTTTGCCGTCCCCGGCAGTCATCCACCGTCCCCGGCCGACATCGGGCGGTTACAATATGAATTTAAATGAAATCGAAAATAACCCTGAGAGCGCACGGTAAGAGACATAAATGGACCCATGCTAGGGTGCTGTGACACTTGTATCTAACTACAGTGCTATAACATGAGTAGGTGCGAAATATATGTACTTATAACAAATTCGTATAAAACTAGGTACAACTAATCCAGTCTATTCTCTTGACCTGAATGCAAGATCATTAAGCATCTGTTCCATTCGTACCATATCAGACTCCGTTGCTCCAAAGATTAACCACTGCTCTACCCATGATTTCAGGCTCCGCATCTATTTATATCTCTTATAGCGCGCTCTCAGAGCTATTTTTAATTTCATCTAAATATATTTTGTAACCGCCCGTTGTCGGCCGGGGACGGTGGATGACTGCCGGGGACGGTGACTTCACCGTCCCCGGCCGTCTTTGCCGTCCGTCCCCGTCCACGTTCAAAAAGACGGCACCGTCCCCGTCCTTAGTGATCCCGGACGGACGGGACGGTTGATTTCACTGCCTCCAGAGAGATGGACTTCACGTCTTGGTGTAGGGATGGTGACAAACACAGAGTTCATGGTAACCCACAAGGGATGAGGTTGACGTACTTCCCCATCGTGCCCGCGTCGATAAATATCGGGTTCAGAGGGGCTCCAAACACAGACGGGTGGTGATGAGATCCGACGGTGCCATTAGGACGAACAACCGGTAGAGGGTACAAGGCTAGGATGCCGTAATCGCGACGGGATTGGTGGAGGAGCCGAAGTATGCGGGTACTGAGAACGCACAGACGGTGAGACGGCTGGTGATGAGGTTGGCGAAGGCGGTGATGACAATTGCGGCGTGGTGGATGGAGGGCACGGCGTTGCTGGGGGCTGGGGAGCTCAGGATTGGCGCAGAATCAAGGTGTCGAAGCAGACTTGACGAACTGGCCGTGGGGGAGAGGGAGCGGTCTTGTTTGAAGACTTTGCGATGAGGACGGTAAGGGAGGCGGTAGTCGATTGTTGTGTGGTCATAGTGGTAGGGCAGTAGAGATGGGTGGTGATGGTAACAAGCGATGATTCACACTGCCAGCTGTCAGCCACATACCAGCTACATTATCTTATCTAGATCTGGTTTAATCTCATATCTAATCGTAATCTGCCCAGCTAAATTATCGAGTCTAAATCTGGTCTTATCCGATATCTTATCGTAGCCTGGGATTTTTAGTCAATTAGCAAGGTCTCCAACAGTACGTTCCTGGTAACAATCATGGGTCTCTGAAAGGGAATCATTAGCGAATATGCAGATACGGTCATGAGCAGCCGGCAGCAAGGCTTCCCATCCGCTCATCCCTATTTCGGCATGTTATCGCCAGGTTAGTAATGCACCGAGTGACCAGCGTAAAACTATATTTTCAGTGCTTCCTCCATTTTTATGCCTGGCTGCTTGGTGGGTACTACTTCATAAATAGATTTAGGTATGTGAAGTGCTAGGTTTCGTTAGGATAAGCCGAGCGAGCTCTCGCCATCACTTCCGCCCATCATACATACAGAACAAAGTCCCTATCAGCCGCGCTATACAGCGGTAAAAACGTCTTGGGCGGGTGGATGCAGATTCGGTTACCCATCGATCGAATAGAGGCATAAATAGGAGAAATAATAGGGTGGAAGAATGAAGGAGATCCGGTCGCCGAACTAACAAAATTTTTCTCAACTACTCACCTACTGCATCGGCAAAATTGATTGGGTGGAACGATACGCGCGGCGCGTTGCTGGTCTCGGGAGATGCACACATCAGATACCGACAGGGATACTGAAAAAAGCAAATCCAATATACCCAGCGATCTGATTGATTGCATAGGAGGTAGCGAACTTAGAATGCGGGGTAGATAAGGATGCGTGAACGGACGTGATTCTTGCGCTGGAGTCGGGGCGCAAATTGTTTGTCCCGCTATGTGTTTTTCTGATAACAGACTCCGATGGAGGTGTCACACCTACTTGCTCGGATCTGAACGCAACGCCGGAACTGTCGTGTTGTTAGGTTCCTAAGTAGATACGTAACCGAGATACGTGTGCCGTGCCGAGATGGCAAACAGGGAACGATGTGGGTGGTTTCAAGCAAAGCAGATCCATTGTGATGGAGTCTAGTGTTGGAATCATAACTTAGGCCTACGTCCTCACGAAGGCAATATTCTCCACTGAATACCGTCTTGGCACGGCCCGGATGTATTTGGTATGTACATGGCCATCAAGGTACACGCTCTGGTAAGGGTAAAAGTGATACATCGGTCTCTCTCATCACCCAATTTAGCAGGATTAATTCCTAATGAGTGAATTTGGAGCTTGATGAAATCACCTATTCTAACAGGCCGTGGATCTAAGAAGATTAGTACAGTTGCCGCTGTTACATAGCTGTTAAGAGGGGTGGAATGGTACGACCGTTGAGGTAATGAAATTTCCAAATTTCCTCCAATTAGACAGCGGTATTTCGCAACGAATAGTCGAAATAAATAGCATACTTAAAATCTTTCGCGGTATTTCTATTTCATAAAAACTACACTCACGCTGTCAAGTTCTCTCTTTGTGTTTGGTAGTTTCCTGGGTTCAAAGTTTCTACATTTCTAGAGGTTTCCTTAAAACATTTCCTCTATTATTATTAAATCACATTATCTATCCAATTATGTTCTTTTGCCTCTAAGCTTTCATTTAAGCTCTGAATCGTATACCCCAGATAAGAATTCAAAAGTTAGGTACTGTCACGCGCCGAGAGCTGACCACTGTGCAGAGTTTCATGCAGGCTTCCCAACGGTCCGGGGCGACTATAGTCTTTTGGAGCCCGACGTTGCCATCCCGTCCCGGGCCATGAATTGCGAGGACTGGTCGTCCGGGGTTGATTTTGACTGCCCTAGGCCTGTATAGGTACCTATATGGGACTAGTGACTACTGGAACTAGGCATCCGGTGGTCGTCCCGGTGGTTGCGGTGGTGAGCCTTACAATTAGCTACAGCTGGTGCCATGATGTTGTGAAATGGTAGTGGTGGGCATTAAAACAAGCAGTAGCAGGCGCTACAGTGCCAGTAGAGGGTCTGAAAAGTATAAAATAACATAATTTCCACCGCTTCCCACCGTGGACCGCTGTGTTTTATGAAGTTATAGTTAGAGACTATAGGGCATTGTAGGAATATAGTCCAAAAACTATTTGCCCTGTGTTGATAGATAAGGTTCGTGACTGCTCTTTTAGACTTCACACTTTACTCTTTCCTGTTCCCTACGCATCTTGGACCTTTAGACCTATACCTAGACAGTTATCGCTCTATAGCCAATACACACAGTTCTCCCCTTCACCATCGCAACACCCTGGTCTTAAATATTCCAGAATTCTCTGCCCCGAAAATCATAGTCCACTCCGGAGCTCAGTGGTGCCCGTACAAGACGGACTATTGGGAAGCTTGCTTTCATGGAGCGAAAACTTGAAAAATCGCTGAGAATACCGCAGCTAATCAATATTTGTGCATTTAACATTGTACCTGGCAAAATAGGATATTTTCAAAGACGAAAGTTGGGGTTGGCAATAATTGTATAAATATGAAGGAGCAGACAAACATTCAAACATTTGCAACTAAGAGTAGAAGCAACAGCGCTTTGAACTGAAAAGTCAAAGTCAAACCATGCCAAAAACGTTAATAAAAAGCTATAACAGTATGGTTACTCTACAAAAAATAAAATAAAACAAATATGGACATATAAAAGAAGCTACTAGAATAGTGTCACTGCGTAGACTAATTATATGCATTGGAAACATTGTGCGGATGAATCTGAATCTTCCCGAATTGATATACTTGCCATATATACAGAATGGAAATTAAGGAGGTGGATGCGATTGGCGGCAATGCAAACGGATGCTATCATGAGCGTGCATTTTGGCGCCGTGGTTGATCAACAGATCGACCACAGCCAAGTAACCTCCAAGTTTTGCTGCCTGGAGTGCATTGCCAAATGTACCGCCCTGAGTGTTGATGTCAGCGCCACGGTTGACCAGCAGACGAACCACAGCCTCATGGCCTCTCTCTGCGGCTGCCTGGAGCGCATTGCCGCAGCCACCGCCCTGAGCGTTGATGTCGGCGCCGCAGTCGACCAGCAGACGAACCACAGCCACATCGCCTCCCCATGCCGCTGCCTGGAGCGCATTGCCGAAGTTGCTACCTCGAGCGTTGATATCGGCGCCAAGGTCGACCAACAGACGAACCAGCCTCACGGCCTTGCAGTGCGGCTGCCTGGAGCGCATTGCCGTAGTAGCCGCCCTGAGCATTGATATTGGCGCCATGGTCAACCAGCAGATGAACCACAGTCCCATGGCCTCTCTGTGCGGCTGCCTGGAGCGCATTGCCGTAGTGGCCGCCCTGAGCGTTGATAAGTGCGGCTGCCCGGAGTGCATCGCCGAAGTGGCCACCCCGAGCGTTGATGTCGGCGCCAACGTCAACCAGAAGACGGACCACAGCTTCATGGCCTTCCCATGCAGCTGCCTGAAGCGCATTGCCGAAGTGGCCACCCCGAGCGTTGATGTCTGTGCCGCAGTCGACCAGCAGACGAACCACGGCCTCATGGCCTCCCTCAGCGGCTGCGTGGAGTGTATTGACGTAGTAGCCGCCCTGAGCATTGATATCAGCTCGACGGTCGACCAGCAGATAAACCACAGTCTCATGGCGTCCCTGAGCGGCTGCCTGGAGCGCATTGCCGTAGTGGCCGCCCTGAGCGTTGATATCAGCACCACAGTCCACCAGCAGACGAACTACAGTCAAATGGCCTCCCTGAGCGGCTGCCTGGAGCGCATTGCCGTAGTGGCCACCCAGAGTTTTGATGTCAGCGCCAAGATCGACCAACAGACGAACCAGAGCCTCATGGTCTTCCGATGCGGCTGCCTGGAGCGCATTGCCGTAGTAGCCACCCTGAGCATTGATATTGGCGCCATGGTCAACCAGCAGATGAACCACAGTCCCATGGCCTCTCTGTGCGGCTGCCTGGAGCGCATTGCCGCAGCTACCGCCCTGAGTATTGATGTCGGCGCCACAGTTGACCAGCCGAAAAACCACAGTCTCGTAGCCTCCCTGTGCGGGTGCCTGGAGCGCATTGCCGAGATGGCCAACCTGAGGGTTGATGTCGGTGCCGCAGTCGACCAGCAGACGAACCACAGCCTCATGGCCTCCCTGAGCGGCTGCGTGGAGTGCATTGACGTAGTGGGCACTTTGAGCATTGATGTCGGCACCGCAGTCGACCAGCAGACGAACCACAGCCTCGTGGACTCCCCGTGCGGCTGCCTGGAGAGCGCTGCCGTATATACCGCCCGGAGTGTTGATGTTGGCGCCGTGTGTCAAGAGCTGTTCGACAAATGTGGTGAATCCGAGAGCTGATGCGACTTGAAGTGGTGCTGTTTCCTGAAACGATATATTGCGGAAGAAACTCAATACCTGGTAAGCAAGATCGGTTCTACATGAGGACTTGGCTAATTTGCGGAACGTACGACACAAAACCTGATATTCATTACTGTGGCTGGTTTGTCTTGTATGTTCGGGCCAATGAGTTGCAGAATAGTCCAGAAATGGAAGCGTCCTTTGTCGAATTCGCATATTATCCTTGAAGTCTCTTCCCCACCAGGTTGCAACATCGAGAGGTCCATCTTCACATTCGTCGAATGTCAGATAAGTTAGACAGGATGTAGCAAGTTGCTGGTTGGATTGCGTAGATGAGAGGCAAAAATACTGATCAGACGAATCACCACCCATCTGCGTATTCATATTACTCAGGAAGTCTTTCGCTGATTGATGAACAAGGTGGACAGTATCATTGTGGTCTATTCTTACCAGGGGCCCAACACCAACCGAAGAACCTTCCTCAGATCTCTATGCATATCATCCTCCATCGAGAGCATGGAAGTATGTTCTGGCTGAATAGCAATTGCTATTCTTAACTCCTGCAAGGTCAAGGGGCGTACAGCCCACACTAACCATCGGAGAATGGTCTGGGCTAGCTGTCGGTCTTCCATTCGTATCTTGCTCAGGATGTTTATATATACACTTGGAAGGTTGGATGGTAACATCTTGAGTGCTTTCCTGATAGCCCGCGGCGTTGTATTTGTTGACATTTTGAGATCATCCAATATCAGAGAAACCCAAAGAAACATTCCATTTGCTCCATCCATCAGAGCCTTTCGTACTTCCTCGCCCAGGGTACCTGTAAACTGTGGCTGTTTCTGAACTTCCGTCCTGATGAATGATGTTATATCGCTTTGCAGGTTTTCGGAGACTAGAGGCATCCCAATGGCATCCGTCAAATAGGATGCAACAGGAACGTGTGGACGACTAGTAATGATGACCTTAACAGGTCGTCTGGTTGTTGAATCGTGTAAAAGATGCTGCAGCCGGTCCAAGAACTTGGCGCGCGATTTTCCCTCACATTCATCTATTGTTCTAGTCCATTCACGGAGGCGGTTACTCCGCGGAGTACCTAGTCAGTTCACGGAGGCCCACCTTCCGTGAACGAACCGTCCATTCACGGAGTCCATACCCCACCTCCGTGAACTGACTAGTTCGTTCGTGGAGTCAACAAGAAATTATAAATACTCTATACATCATTGTGATCCCTACAATTAGATGCGTCTTGGACGTCCTGACGCAACTAAAATTACACTGTACTCCATGTCCTCGTTTGAAACCGGCTCATCTTCCTCATTTCCCTCCTCATTGCACTCTTCCTCTTCCTCTTCCTCTTCCTCTTCCTCTTCCTCTTCCTCTTCTGCTTCCTCCCTAGTGACCTCTTCCTCCTCAAGAACCTCCTCATCCTCAGTATCCAGTTCTGTCAAATCACTGCTCTCATTAGTGGTATCCTCCGCAGATATGGGATCTGTATGCGCGCAAGCATCTCCTTCTGTATTCGCTCGACGGCGTTTTTCATTGTGACTTGGCTTCGGTGGAACTGATCTTGTATTTCGTTCGAGATTGAAAGTACCTGATGGCGCAGCAGAAGCAGCAGTATATATACACTGCGTACCACCATCTTGGCCGTGGCAATGAAGTGTGCACTCGGCATTTGCTTTGAAACACTTGCAACGAACAGTAGCGCAGTTGCCTTTACACCTACAACGTACTTGGATGAGCTCAGCAGGGGACTGAAGACGAGCAGCTTCTCGCAGAGTAAGTTCTCGATGGCTACCCTTCCTGAATGACGGAATTTGATGTGGGATGGTAGATGTAAGGCGGTCCATATTTTTGGTACGATAGAATCCATGGAGAATACCATATTCACACTGCAAAGCATATCGATTGCTGTGCTTGACCTCAATCACCCTGCAGAATATGCGCTTGTTATCTGTTGAACACCTATCCTCAACTGGAATCTTCAAACGCACAAGGTCACCCTCCTCAAAAACTTCAGCTTTGTTGACTTTATTATATCTTCAGTGAATTCAACCGTCCCGTCCGTCCGGGAACTACTCAGGACGGGACGGGACGGTGTCATGCCGTCCGTCCGAGGGTAGGACGGAAACGGTGCCGTCTTTTTGAGGCAGGACGGGGACGGATGGAAAGGACGGCCGGGGACGGAGAAGAGCCGTCCCCGGTGATCATCCACCGATATCCATGGATCTTAGTGTACATAACAAAACAAATATGTAAAACGGAATGATTACTCTGACCATGATGCAAGATCCGTGAGCATCTTCTCCATGCGTACCATGTCAGACTCTGTTGCTCCAAAGATTAAGCCCTGCTGCACCCACGATGTCACGGGCAAAGATATACAGTAACCGCCCGATGACGGTGGATGACGGTCGATATTCCGTCCGTCTTGAGTAAGGACGGGACGGACGGCCTTGACGCCGTCCCGTCCGTCCGGCTATGATGTCGGACGGCACTACCGTCCCCGGCCGTCGGACGGGACGGTTGAGAACACTGTATATCTTTTCTCCATGGCCATTACTTTTCGCTGTGT
This sequence comes from Trichophaea hybrida, assembly GCA_015178995.1. Classification (NCBI taxonomy): domain Eukaryota; kingdom Fungi; phylum Ascomycota; class Pezizomycetes; order Pezizales; family Pyronemataceae; genus Trichophaea; species Trichophaea hybrida. The sequence goes on from WHVE01000190.1 coordinate 15,363, forward strand.
GACAGGAGAAAGCCAAGAATCCGACAAAGGACAAGGCAAAGAGGAGATCCAAGTTCCGGCTACGCAGCAGGGGTCAGAAGAGTCAATCCCCGAGACGCAATGGTAAAAATCCTACAGGCAAATTGTGGGAAGGGGAAGGATAGTACCTTCTTGGCGTTGGAAAAGGGAGTGGAAAGAGGGGCGGATTTGGTGGTAATACAGGAGCCGTATCAAAGAAAAGAGGAGGAATACCAAATCAGCCATCCGGCTTTCAGAGTAGTAAGAGGAAAGAGAGTCATGACCGGAGTGAGAGTGGACACGATGGTCACTGTCGATGAACTAGGGGATTTTGGAGGCCAGGGAGGCATACAGGCCTTCGACATCACCAACAAGAGAGGAGTCAAAGTCAGAATCGTTAACGTGTATGACCAGACACTCCAAGAAAACAACAACAGACCATCAACCCGACCAGCGAGGGAGGCAAGATGGGACGAAATGATTGCCAAGGGCAATGTGGTAGTGTGCGGAGATTTTAATGCTGATAGCCCATGGTGGAATAGCGGGTGCAGCCAAATGAGGGATGCCAGTTTCATGGAGAACCTCGTTCAACGACACGACCTGGAGATAATGAACGATGGCCAAATGACCAGAGGTGGATGGAAAGAGAACGAACTGATCGAGTCGATAATTGACATCACACTAGTGAGATGGGGGGAGGTGACAAATGCATCGGCAAGAACAATGACAGAAGACGAAGCAAATATAGGGTCGGACCATAAGATGATTGAAGTGGAGTGGGGCAGGAAATCAGAAGATGGTACGAGCCAAGAAGTAATTACATGGAACATTGACCAAATCGAAGAGGAGGAACTCAAGGAAATGAAAAAGAGCTGGGGGAATGGAGTCAGGAGAGAGGGGTTTTGTGGGAAGAAAGCACAATCCAAGAGCTGGAAGACGAGGCGGTGGTGATAAGAAACGAAATCACCAGAGTACTGAGCCAGAAGGCGAAGAAAGTCAGAATATGTGCGAGATCAAAGAGATGGTGGAACGCAAGGATAACAGAGAACAGGAAGATCTTGGGTTTCATGAAGAGGGATAGAAGAGCAGGCAGAACCAACCATGCATCCGTCAAGGCGGCAAGGAAGGAACTGCGAAAGACTAACAGAGAGAGCAAGAGGGACTGCTGGAATACCTTCGTACAAGATGCGGAAGGAGATGAGGTGTGGAGGGCACTGAAGTACACGGGGAAACAGGGAGAACTCACGGTCAAGGCTTTGCAGAAACGCAAAGGGGGTTGGCGACCTCCTGGGACAAAAAAGCGGAGCTCATTAAAGAGGTTGGGTTCCCGAACCCTTTGCCTGGAATGAAGAAGAAGGCGAGGGAAGAGGGAGGAGAAACCCACCCGGAAATCAAAGAAGAGGAGGTCAAGGAGGCTATCTACACACAGAGTGTAAAGAAAGCACCAGGACCAGACAAAATCAACTTCAGGATAATAAGGTTACTGTGGGAATGGGATGCGAAAAGAATAGTCACCTTAGTGAGAGCAACCATATGATTAGGACACCATCCGAAGGAATGGAAGATGGTCACAGGAGTAGTGATACCCAAACGAGGAAAGCCGGACTACAGTCAAGCGAAGGCTTACAGGGTTATCACGCTCGAAAATTGTCTAGGAAAGGTGGTCGAAAAAGTGGTAGCAACTAGGATATCAGAGGAGTGCGAAAGGAGAGGACTACTACAAGACGGCCAGTTTGAATGCAGGAAACAAAGATCGGCGGTCGACGCGGTGGGAGTGATGATTAGGAGGGTACAGGAGGCATGGAAAAGGGGGAATATTGCGGTGGCTATGCTGATGGATGTCAAGGGAGCCTTTCCAAGTGTGGCGAAAGGAAACCTAATCCAGACAATGGAAGACATGAAATTCGAAGCAGACCTGTGCAGATGGGTGGAGAGCTTTATGTCGGACAGAAGAGTGAGAATAAAATGGATGGAAGGACGGGGAAGGTGATAGACGTTGAAACAGGAGTGCCGCCGGGATCGCCAACATCCCCAATCTTGTTTGCGATATACATCGCTGGCCTCTTCAAGAAGGCAGAAAAGAAGCGCCGAAAGTCACAACGCTATCCTTTGTGGACGATGTTGCCTGGGTTGTGGAAGGAAGAGATATCGACCACTGCACAGGCCAGATGAAAAGGTGCGCAAAAAGTGCTACGAAATGGGCAGAGATGAACGCCGTTCAATTCGATATCGCAAAAACAGAAGCAGTTCTGTTCCCCAAGAAGAGAAACCACCGAGGGAATGATGTCAAGAAGAAGCTCCAGGTGGACGAGAACAACTCGATACCGTTCAATTCAAATCCGACCAGATGGCTGGGAGTGTGGATGGACAAAAAACTCAACTTCCAACATCACCACCACGTCGTCATGGCAAAGGCGAAGAATGCGCAAGGAAGGGTCAAAGGGATGACCGGACGACTCGGACTAAAACCAGAAAACGCAAAGAAAGTCCAATTAGCGGCGGTTCAGTCAGTGGCCCTGTACGGGTCAGAATTGTGGTGGGACAATCAATTAGGACGCGAACACGAACTCCAGAAACTGATTAACGAATCGGCAAGAAGAGTCACTGGAATGTTCAAGACGACACCAACGGTTCCGCTACTTAAGGAAGCAGGACTACGACCTGCCGTATCGCTACTCAACTACAGGAGGAGACGATTTTCCAAAAGACTAGCTGAAATGCCGAATCAAGCGGGAGGGGGGGTGCTGCTAGAGGGAGAATCGAGGTTGGCAATGAGGCTGAGAAAAGACATTGGGGTTGAAGGGAAGAGAGAAACGAACTCTCTACCGGAGCACCCACAGGAAGCATACGCAAAAGTCTACATCCTGGGAAGAAGGAAGCACTTAAGACCGCTCATACAACAAGCCAACGCCTAATTCTTTGGACGGGCGGATCCAGACTAGAAGATGGAAGAGTGGGGTGTGCCGTGGTATGGAGGAAGGTGAAGAATGGGATGGAGAACGGCATTACCTGGGAAAGAAGAACGAGGTGTTCGATGCTGAAGTGTACGCCATCGAAAGGGGCCTACGAAGAGCAGCGGAGATGTTACCCAGAACAGGAGACTCGAAGGTCGTTATCTTCGCAGACTCAGTCACTGCGATACAGCGAGTACAAAATGATAAGCTAGGTCCTGGACAGCACATGGCAAAAACGCAAATCAATGGAACAACAAAATCGTGGGAATGGGAGCGGACGTAGAGTACCGGTGGGTACTGTCTCACAACGGAGTTGAAGGGAATGAACAAGCCGACGAATAAGCGAAGGCAGCCACGGAGAGAGTGGAGGGCACGCTAAAGCTGCAGAAAGTTACAAGGATGGTCAATGGCGAAAGTGCAGAGGAGAGTCACGGAAGCCAAGTGGGCCGAAACGGAAAAATGGTGGAAGGCGAAGTTCATTGGCAAGAAGGGGGGGTACAGGCTGAACAAAAAGAGGAGGATGAGCGAGCTGTTGGCGGAACAAAGACAAGCGTCGCAGGAAGGTTTCTCCAGTTAAAAGTGGGACATACACTGACAGGAGTCTATCTGGAACGCATTAAAAAGAAGGAAAGCAAAGAGTGCTGGTGGTGCGGACACTCGACGCAGACAGTAGACCACTTGTTCAAGTGGTGCAAGAAATGGAAGCGGCAACAGGATACTCTGTGGGAGAAGTTGAGGAAGAAGTGCAAGATGAAGGAGAAAGGCAGAGTACCGATGGCGCAGGTGTTCGATACAGAAGAAGCAGAAAAGGCCATGTTGAAGTTTTTGACAGATACTGATGTCGGGAGAACTACGGAGGCTTAGGGAGGGGACGGCAGGGAATAAGAAGGGTGGAAAGATGTAAAGACGTGTTGAGTTGAAAAAGGGAGAAGGAGAAAGGAATGATACGACTTTGCTCAAAGAGACAAGAAGGGACACCTGGCGGTCACACTGGAGAAGTATCTTGGAAAAGGTTAGATTATGTCATGGCCGCAAGCGGCTGAATACAGTATGATTCAAACAAACAAACTTTTCGCTGTGTATTGGCAATCACCTCTTTGTTGAGCGATTGAAAGATGTGATGCTAATAAGGAGTTCTGATATGTTGAATAGTTTGTTGAACTGTTGAAGGCAGAATCAATCACTTATGTACAAACAGAAATAGTCCATATGACAATCATTTGTATCATTGCAGATATGGTATTCAGCTACACTAAACGTACTGAGTTTGTTTGTTTTAATCATAATGTATTCGGCCGCTTGCGGCCATGACATAATCTACTCATTTTCCTCGATGCTTCCTCAGTGTGAACCTTGGGTGTCCCCTCGGCCCTCTTGAGTCCAAGTCGCAACTTCCTTATCTCCTTTCCCCATTACCGCCAAACAAAAGAGGACTGTAACTGCGCTTTTTAAGCTCCTTTACCCTTCATCCGCAACCCCCGGAACTGCAACTCTTCCCACATCCGTCTCCTTAGGAAACGTCAGTACCGGCTTCACGGCATCCTCTGTATCGAATACCTGGGACATGGGGACCTTCCTCCTCTCCTTCCACTTGCACTTTGCCTCAACTTCTTCCAAAGGTCGTCCTGCTGTCTCTTCTACTTGTTGCACCACTTAAACAGGTGGTCTCTAGTTTGCCTCTTGTGTCCACACCACCAGCACTCCTGGCTTTTGCTCTTCTTTATGCGTTCCAGGTACACCCCATGAGGGCGTGTCCACCTTCAACTGGAAATACCTTCCCGCAATCTTTTTCATAGCCTCGCCCAGAAGCGTGTGCATCCTTCTCTTTTATTCATTTTGTACACCGTCTTCTTGCTGTTGAACTTGGCTTTCCACCATGCTTCTGTGTCCGTCCACTTTGCCTCTGTGACTTTTCGTTGCACTCTGGCCATGGACCATCCTCTGAATTTCTTTCTTAGCCTCAGCGCTTCCCCGTCTTCATTCTTCGCTGCGGCCTTGGCTGCTTTGTCTGCCTGTTCGTTTCCTTCAACGCCATCGTGAGACGGGACCCACCTGTACTCCACCTGAACTCCCTGTCCTGCCAGCTTGTTGTTGAGATTAACACTGTCAATTGCCATCGCTTGACCAGGTCCAGTATGCGTGTGTTGGACTCTCCGAATGGCTGTCGTTGAATCTGAGAATATAGTAACTCTCTCAACCTCTTCGTTTTCACAAAATTCGACTTCTATCCGTAGGGCCCTCTGACGGCGTACACTTCGGAGTCGAACACTTCTTTCTTCTTCCCCAGGTAGCTCTTCTCTTCTTTCCACACTGGCCCCTCCTTCCACACCACTGCGCTACCAACTTGTTCGTTTTCCAACCTGGATCCATCGGTCCAAAAAATAAGCCTTCCTCTCTGTTTCTGCAAACTTGAGTGCTTCTTGCTTGTCCAAGATGTAAACTTTCGCGTCAGCTAGGAGTTCGAATTGCGGTAGGGTGTTTCGTTCCCCCTTCCTTCTATTCCGATTGACTTCTTAGTCTGAATGGCAAATTGCTGCTTCCACCAGTATTTCGCCTCCTCCTGTTCTGTCGGGCATTTCGGCTAACCGTTTTGCAAACTGCCTGACCCTATTGTTGAGAAGCGATACTGCTGGCCTTAGGCCTGCCTCTTTAACAAGTGGTACCGTGGGTGACAACTTGAACATACCGGTAATCCTTCTTGCCGATTCATTGACCAGCTTTTGGATTTCGTACTGTCGTCCTACTTGTCCATCCCACCACAGTTCGGCCCCATACAGAGCCACAGACTGAACTGCTGCGATTTGAACCTTTCTCGCATTTTCCGGATTCAGTCCTAGCTTCCCTGTAATGGCGCGGACCCTGCCTTGGGCTTTGCTTGCCTTGGCCATAATGATGTCGTGATGGTGTTGGAAGTTGAGTTTTCTGTCCAGAAAAACCCCCAGCCATCTCGTCGCCTTGTTTTTGAACTTGATATAAACGTCCTCGTCGACTCTGACTTTCATCTTCACCGCTCTGCCTCGATGATCTCGTTTTCGTGAAAACAATATCGCTTCTGTTTTGGCTATGTGGAACTCGACGGCATTTGCTGCTGCCCATTCTTTGGCCCTTTTCGTGCATAGTTCCATTTGTTGTACGCACTGGTTGACGTCTTCTCCCTCCAAAACCCATGCGACATCGTCGACAAATGATAGCGCTGTTACTGTTTCAACTTTCACTTGGTAAAACCGCTTGGGTGGTGGTGGTTCCAAGTGAAAAAACAGGTCCAAGATGTATATGTCGAAAAGGATTGGTGACACTGGCGACCCCTGCGGAACTCCCGTTTCCATGTCCATCACCTCCCTTTCCCTTCCATCCATCTTTATCGTTGCTTTCCTGTTTGACATGAAGCTTTCTGTCCACCTGCACACATCCGCCTCAAAGCCCATATCTTCCATTCTTTTAATGATGTTCCCTTTTGCAACACTTGGGAATGCTCCCTTCACATCCATCAACAACGCTGCTGCGATCTTTCCCGCTGTCCACGCCTCTTCCACACTCTTGACCATCCTTCCCACAGCATCTATTGCCGACCTTCTCTTTCTGCATCCGAACTGGCCGTTGTGTAGTAGTCCTCCTGTTTCACACTTGTCTGATATCACTACCGCTACCACTTTCTCAACAACCTTTCCTAAACAATTTTCGAGCGATATAACCCTGTACGCCTTTGCTAGATGATAGTCATCCTTTCCTGGCTTGGGTATAACAACTCCAGTGACGGGCTTCCATTCCTTCGGATGGTGACCTAGTCGTATTGCTGCTCTTACTAGGGCGGTAATTCTCTCTTCATCCCACTTCCACAGTAATCTTATCGCTTTAAAGCTGATCTTGTCCGGTCCGGGTGCTTTCCTGACGCTCTGCCCGAAGATGGCCACTCTGACCTCGTCTTTTCCTATGGCTTCAAATGTTATTCCGCCACTGGGTTTTTGCAGTTTTCTGGATCCCCTGCAACGGTTTTGGGAATCCTACTTCCTTGATCAGTTCTGCCTTGTCTTCCCAGGAGGTGGCTAGGCTTCCGTCCGTCTTCCTTAGGGGTTTGACTGTTAGGCTATTGTTTCCTCCGGTGTACTTTAGTGCCCTCCACACCTGCTCCCCCTCTGCTTCTTGCACAACAGTATTCCAGGAGTTCTTTTGTCTGCTGTCAATGGCCTTCTTGATCACCTCCCTTGCCTCCTTGACGCTGGCGTGGTTGGTTTCCCCTCTTCTTAATTTCCTCTTCATGTTTCCCAGGACTTTCCTCTTCTCCACGATGTCCTGGTTCCACCATCTTTTCGCTCTGGCGCACACTCTTGTTTTCTTGGCCTTCTGATTTAATACCTCCGTTAGGGTTTCCCTTATTACGGTTGCCTCATCTTGCAGCTGTTGAATTGTGCTATCGTCCGACAAAGTATCTCTTTTTCCACTCCACTCTTTCCACCACTCTTTTGCTTGCTTCAAATCCTCCTCTTGCATACTGTCGATATTCCATCCAGTGTAGACCTGGCTCGTTCCCTTCAATGATTCTTCTCCCCAAACTACTGCTATCATCTTGTGGTCCGATCCAATATCTTCGTTGTCTTCCGACATTGTTCTTGCCGATATGTCTGCTACCCCCCACCTCTGGCAAGGGTGACGTCTATGATCGACTCAATTACTCGGTTGTCGTTGATGGTGATGCATGTTGGTTGCCCGTCATTGATCACCTCTAGGTCATGTTGTTCGATGAGGTTTTCCAGAAAGACTGCGTTTCTCCTCTGGCCGCTTCTGTCGTTCCACATGGGGCTGTGAGCATTAAAGTCCCCACAGATGACGACGTTTCTTGTTGATAGGATTTCGTTCCATCTTGCATTTCTAGCCCTTCTGGCTGAATCTCTGGTATTGTTATCTTGGAGTGTTTGGTCATAGATGTTGACGACTGTGACTTTAACTCCTTTCTCGTTGGTGAGTCGGAAGACCTGAACATCTCCTTGGCCTCCAAAGTCCCCTAGCTCATCGATTTGGATGGCTGTGTCAACTCTTACCGCAGCCATTGTGCTCGTTCCTTTGATAAACCTGAACCCAGGGTGGCTGGTCTGATAATCTCCTCTTCCTTGATAAGTGTCCTGCATAACCACAATGTCCGCCCCCGTTTCTATCCCTTTTTCCAACGCCAAAACCGTGCTATCCCTCGCCCTCCCACAATTTGCTTGTAGGATTATCACCATTGGGTTTCTGGGATCGACTCTTCTGACCCTAGTTGTGTTGCCGGAACTAGGATCTCTTCTTTGCCTTTTCCAGCCCCCTCGTTCATGCGTGCTCGGCTTCAGTCATCTTCTGACCCTTGTTGCGTTGCTGGAGCTTGGATCTCTTCTTTGTCTTTTCCTTTGTCGAGGCTTTGGCTCTCTCTCACTATCTTTTCTGCTTCTTCTGTGGCCGGGGCCTCAGGCTCGTTCTCCGGTTTTTCTTTGCTTCGGACGATGTTTCTTCCTCCTCTGAGTCTCTCCCTCCAGCTTGCCCTTTCCTCCTTGGCCTTCTGGATTGCCTCCTGTTTCTTAGGGCATTCATTATTTTGTGCAATATGGTTCACCTTGCAGTTGGCGCACTTGTGGTTGTTGTGTGTGCAATTCTGGCCCTTCTTAGCCTTGCACCCCATGACGTCGCATTGATGGTCTTCCGTTTTGTGTTTCCCGGCGCACAGCATGCACTTCACCATCCCCAGCCTGCCGCACTTCGAGACGTGATGTCCCCATTCACAACAACTTTCACAGAAGGTGTCTGGTCCGACATGAATGTATCTTTCCACCTCGTGCCACACTCCTGCCGCCCTCAATCCATTCTCTAAGCACCTCTGTGCTCTCTTCTTTTCTTTGATCGAAAAGACCACAGATGTCGCCTGTTTCTCCCCGCTCTTCCACTGCTCCTTAATATCAGCGGGCCTTCCCAGCCAATTGATAGCCATCGGAACGACTACTCCCTCGTTTTCTGCCTGTATTTCTTGCCTGAGTTTCTCCAGGCCTCCCGACTTCTTCACTGCATACTGGTCAAAGCTGATCCCGTGCATCTTGACCCTCTCCCAGGTTTCATTCTTTTCCAAGTCGATGATCCCTTGGTCGATACGCCTTGCTGCTTTTACCACGACTTCTCTCCACGCCACTAGCATGTCCGCCGACGCTTCTGGAGTGGCAAAGGCAGTGATTGTTCCTCTGACGTTCGTGGTGATTGTCCCCATTGTGATATGGTGGGGGGCTCCGGCCGCATGCAGCACTCTGTTAACCGCCGACACAATTTCAATGTCCTTCTTCTGAGAAATCAGGGGTGCGTTGTTTCTTTTGAAGGTAACTCTCCTATTCTCCGCCGTGTTCTTGTTTGTGGGGATTGCCGCCATGTCGTCTAGCTCATTCTTCTCCACCTGCTTTTTTCTCTCGACGACCTGGAACTCGCCCTCCTTGTTTTGTCCTTTTGCCGACACTGCTGCCTTCTCTGCATACGTTGGCTTCCTTGGCGGTTGTTGTTTTTGTTGCTGCTGCCGTCCCTCCGGTTTCTTCGCCGCCTTAGTTTCCTTGGCCTCCGCCTTCGGTCCCTTTGGCGCGTTCGCCAGAGCTACGTTCTTGGTGGGGGCGATCAAGTTGGCTTTTCTCTGCCTCTGAATTGGATCGCCTTTGGGGTGGTTCCAACGATCGGGACCGCTGGGGGATCGTTGGTGCATGTCTTGAGGCCTCCATCTGTGGTCTCTGTGCGTTCATCTCCTCATTTATGACTCTCTCAGTCAGTATCTGGACTTCTTCCATCACGTCCGGGTTGGTTTCCAAGTCCATATCCGTGATTCCCTTCGCTTCCTGAATCACCCTCTGGACTTCCCTCCTTTTTTCGTTATTGATCTCCGCAACCATGTTTGTAATGCTTGCTGTCCACAGTACGTACTCCTCATGGCGGAACTCCCACTTCCCCTCTCTCTCTTCCATCCACGCCTTCACTCCTGACCATTGTGCCTCTTCGCGTGCTGCGTGGGCTTCCAACAAGTTTGTTATTTGTGTGGTGGTTCGGTGCAGCTGCGCCAGCTCCTGTGCGTGCTGTCGAACCGTCCTTTCCATGCGGCTCCGCCAGTCCCCTGGGGCTTCGAAGCCTCTGGGCTCTCGCTCCTCAGTCTCTTCCCAGTTTCGTTGCGCTCCAGTGGCTCAGCCGCGGTTGCGATCGTGATCATAGGGGCGACGTGTGTCATCGATGCGTCGCCGGAAGTGCCATTCACCACGTCTACTTCTGCAGCTCCCTCCGCATCCGTGTCTTCTCCCTGAGCTGGTGCTCTGATCCCCTCATCTGCTGACCCGGTGGGCTCTCTCTGCCCATGGTCGCCATCGTTCCTGGATTGGTTGTTGTGTTGCGGACGCGTGCTCGCTTCGTCGGCGAAGTGCCCAACCTCTTCCGATGGTCCGGAGGCGCCGGGAGTGTCGTACCGGGGTCAATTTGATGCTAGGAATCGATTTCCGGTGTCCTTTTGACGGTTACTGCTGTGGTTGACGACATATTTTGCGGTTTTAAACGTACTGAGTTGCGCTGCGCTGAAAATACTCTGTTGCGCTGCGCTGAATGTACTCAGTTGTGCTGCGCTGAATGTACTCAGTTGTGCTGCGCTGAAAGTACTCAATTGCGCTGCGCTGAACATACTCAGTTGCGCTGCACTGAAAGTACTCAGTTGCGCTGCGCTGAAAGTACTCAGTTGCGCTGCGCTGAACGTACGCGGTTGATGAATGTACTCAGTTGCGCTGCGCTTAATGTACGCGGTTGCGCTGATTGAATTCAGCTGGATTGAGCCAGCTGAGGGTACGTACATGCCAGTGCGTGCACATACATGCGTGCAGAGCAGAGTATTTGAAATTTTTGACTGACTCCGTGAATGAACTAGTCAGTTCACGGAGGTGGGGTACGGACTCCGTGAACGGACGGTTCGTTCACGGAAGGTGGGCCTCCGTGAACTGACTAGGTACTCCGCGGAGTAAACGCCTCCGTGAATGGACTAGAACATCTATAGTTGTAAGCTACCTCTTTATAACTTGTAAAGAGTAAATACCAAGAGCATCAATCAGAATATAGAGCTGCCCACGATGGGCGTCATTTATTATTCCTTCCAAGACTCTCCAGAGCATACCAAAACTCCATGAAGCTTTCTCCTTCTTCGTGAAAAACTCAGGTTCGGTCAAAAAGTGCACAATAACATGAGGTACTTGCATTAAAAGTTCGGCTAGCAAGTTCCCCAGAATTGCATGAGCAGTTCTTAATCGTTCATTCTTGCCGTCACAGAAGAAATAAGTCAGGAAAGGCTGCTTGGCTTTGCCCCCCCGAGTAACATCTTTGGTTAGAAATGATCATAAGACACTCTTGCCACAGCCCGGACCTCCATATATCCATAGAATTTTCTGTCCATCTTCCTCGGCCCAGGCTTTGTAGCGCCGGTTGTCCAGAACCCATGTGCAGGTATTTTCATGTCGCCTAACCCAGAGCTCGTCACGGTAAGTTTCGTAATCTGAGGGGTTCAAACTGTTCAGGCAGTCGATGTATTCCTGGGAACCTGATTGTAGCAATTAGTTAGGGACCACTGCTATTTCAAGTATGTTAAATGGAGGTACGTACTTTGAAGTTGCTGAATACTTTTTGCTGTTGCTGTAAAAGTAGGCAATTGACGATTAGAGTCAGTATTCTTCCACTCCAGCTAGCATTTAGAAAGAACCGCTACATACCACAGGACTCAATAATATTATCCGTCCACTTCTTCAGATGTCTAACAACCGTTTGATAGGTTCGATCCTCTGCTGAGGCGAACTTGACCATGTTCGTATGGTTTTCTTCCACGGGGACACGCTCCTCGGTTGGTATATAATGTTGGGCAGAAAACCGGTTGACCAATTCAGACTCTTCGCCATCCCTCCCATAAGTGCCCAAATCTGACTAGAGAAAGTTAGTCTTATTCATCTAAACTAAGTGTAGCCGAGGCCCTACTCTTTCAATTGTGGGAGTTGGTGCGGTTTCATAAAAGCTGACAATTTTAGGCGTATACTCTTTCCAGATGTAGCTAAGTTCTTCCTTTTGATTTTCAAGGAATTCAGATCCTTCTCTTAATTGTCTGAGTACATTATGCCTTGACGTTTCGTAACCACCGGAATCTGCATCAACCATCTCTTCTATATCATAGGTTTGCATGCCCTGATATGGAGTTCCGATGAACATAATAGAATATGTTGCATCCAAGATGTATCTATGAAACGAGTTGCGTCTGGTCTCAATCAATGCCTCGGAATTCGTTAGTTTAATGTTTCCTAATGACAAGTGAACCTACCTGCAAAATTAAGATACCACCGAGACTGTGTCCAATGAATATAATTGGTCGGGTTTGCTTATAAGACCCTGTCAGCATATGCAATGGTTCGGTTTGTCATTAGTATACCCACTTCAACTGAACTCCGAACATTTTCTATGTCCTGGATAAACAGCCGTTGGAAGTCCAGTAACCTATTTTCGGCTTTACTCTGCCCTAGAAGGCTGCTGTCGTAGCCGTATGACATGACCCGGATGTTTTTGACATCATGTGGCAACAAGTCCTTTAGCCACATTTGATGGGTTTCGCGGTGTTTCCAGGATCCAAATGCATGGCCCGCAAGACCAGTTACCGAAATCACACTAGCATAACCCTCATATCACCATCTTCAGGTGTCCTCTAGGGCACGGTCAGCTAACACTGCAACTACTTCACCCACTGGGACGTTCAATGGTGTTATATTATAGAAATGACTATCAATCGTAAGAAGAGCCGCTGTCCTGCTAGCCGATTCTGGAACCAGAACATAGTTGTACCGCTGTAAGTGTTCGATACAAGGACCCAAGGTTATCGATGTTGTTTGAGTGGAGTTGCAGCATGCTGGGAAGAGCGATGGTCGATAATCCGGATCGGTGAGGGATGGGTCAATGGCATGAAGAACATCAAAGAGATCATTCTCACCCCAACTTAATGGATGGCCGGATATCCAAAAATATTGTGGTCGCGCATTTGAATTTAGGGAATCGTCGGATGCATGTTCGCCAGTGCCACCTCCGGTAGTGGATTCCAAATGTAGAACTACAGCTGGGCGGGTGCGCCGTTGAGTCATTGCGTTCAAAATGGGTAGGGTATTGTTCCATTAGCTAATGAATATGTGCAATAGCTGTGTTTCATCAGCAAATGATTAAGGCAACATGTCTTCGAATTATATATATCTCAAGTGGGGCTTGTTTTTGTGCAGCTGAAAATGCTTGTGACGTAGTAGCTAGCAGCACAAAAAACAAAGTTTTGGGCAAAATACAGACATCCCAGTTCTCAACAGGTGATTGATTACTGTGGAGAGCGCGCGAACAGATACCGTGTCGTCATCTAAGGCAGCACACCGAAATGTGGTGTCCCACCTACAACCACAAATTGATTTGATTGGAGAACAATAAGTCGAACTGATTCTAGACCTGCCGAAGTCGAAGCATATGACCGTGTTGCGCCAACGGGGCTGAACTTTCCAGGGTCCAGGCCAAGCCTATGGCTACCTAATCACATCAATCCAATCTAATCTCCATTATCAGCCTCGCAGCAGCGGTTCGCCCCAACTCTACACATGCGTCACGATATCGTCTGGGATGAGGCAACCTCACCGTATGCCGAATCTCTATGGTTTTTGAAGATCTAGCAGACAGTAATGGTGATGAAAATAATGATATTGATATTGACTATGATATTTTAAAGTCTCTAGGACGCCATTAGAGAGAGGAGCATTGTGGCGAGATTTATCGCCCTGCAGAAGAACGGCAGTGCGATGTAGTGAATGGAGACATCATTTATGGCAACGAATGAATGCATGCAGCAAAGGTCTTCCTCACTGAGCCGCAATCAAGTACCCCACCAAATCAAAAATAACAATTGCACTACGGTACAAGGGTATGTCGGGCGCGGTGACACAGGGCAAAAGAGCACCCGACTTTTTCCCCCCATACCACAAGAAATGCCACGATCCTCATCATTTGTTATATTTTCTAAGAAAACTTCACAGAAGCATCTCTGATAACTTATTATCGCTCATTTCTCTTTCAGAATCTCTCTCAATTGCTGTAGTGGGGGTGTAGAATTTCCGCACTTAAGGGGCTTCGTATCATCCTAGTACAACAGCCACACAGTAGAGAGAGCTGTAATTGATTAAATAGGCCCTTTAAGTTGTAAAGTTGTTTTATAACTATTAGTGCACAAAGATGTGATGTACAGCGTCACAATTTGTTTTAATTTACATACCATTCTTTTGTTCATTGCCTACATGGTCTATTTGTTGTCTCATGCCCATCCAGTAGTGCCAAGCATCATTTTCTTCGTCGGCTCACCTCATGCATACGGCCCAGGCGCCTTATTAGGGGTGTGGGCCACACCTCGTAGCCACACTCCCACCAGAGCCACCTCCCCCGCTCCCAGCTCCCATCTATTCAACTTGGAGCTCAATTAACTCCATGAGTTTTGCTTTGACCAGGATATTGTTTATATATGAATGTAGTTAACAAGATGCTCTTTCACTTGTTTGCCTCCTCTTTTAGTTTTCTCTAATATTCAAGGAGTTGTTGTAGATCAAGTACAGTGGCTTAGAATATACTCAGCACTGCTGATACTGCTAAGCACTGCTTAGCACCACTGGTATTTTGCGTCAGGTAAATTATTTCTACCAGACTGTAAAGTGCATCTGTGATGAGTGACAGCTCATGACTCAAATGTAGTGACCTGAACCAGTTCACAGACAGTTCTAATATCTGCCCAAGGATAATGCAGAATCTATATATATAGAGTAGAGCTACTCTACGCTAAAGGGCATAGAATTTGACCAAGAATTGGCAGACTTCTCGGGTGGTTGATAGGTGGCCAGGTAGAAAAGCAGGAGGACTACCTATCCCACTTGATTTCTCCACCAATGCTGGTTGGAATTCAGTGCCCTTGCTGCCAGTGTCTCTTATGCATAGCAGAAGACTATTCAGGGTCAGCTTGGCAATTTCTGAATAGTGTAAAATGTTACTTGGGCGAAAATTCCCTGAGTTATGCTACTGTAGAGTGTCTCCCAGTACTGTAACTTCAAAATTGTATCTATTACAACAACCACCCATCAAAATATGCCAAGACCAGTACCAATTGACAGCCAGCAAGCCATATATGCTCTGATATTATCACTAGCAAATTTGATTTACAATTGGTAATAAAACAGACGAGTCAAAAGAAAGACAAAAATCCGCCAGCTGCATGGACTTTCACTCACATTTTCAATTTGCTCAAAATTGGTCCATTTGACTTGGTTTTTGGATGCATATGTAGGTCTTGCAGTTACCTATCATACTGCAGTCTCCGATCTTCTCTCCATTGTGTTGTTGTTGAGTAACGTGCAATTTTGAAAAAATACCGGGATTTCTTAGTGCAGTGCAAGGCGCCCCGCTGATGGCTTGTTTGGTGTCGGCGCTGGGCGTGCCCACACCCCTAATAAGGCGCCTGGGCCGTATGCATGAGGTGAGTCCCAAGACGGACTTTGTTGTTGTTGTTGTTGTTTATTCATACTGTATTCACTCTTACTAGAGTATGACAGGACCTGATATCCCCTCCGCCTCCGGGCTAGCCAGCTAGATGGCGGAGCTCCCCTCCGCTACCCTTCGTCCCCGCTGACAAATGAAATGAAAATAAAAAGAGCAAAGAAAAGGGATAGAAAGAACGATATACCCCGTTGCCACCGCCGTGAGCCTCTGCGCCCACTCCGTACCGCCGTTCACCTTCCCGACCACAGTAGCCGCCAGGAAGTCTACCACCGCTTGATCACACTCTTCCATGGAAAACAGCTAAGAGAATTGCATGTGTTGGCATCTGCCTGCTTTCTAGCCCTTGCCTTTCCCACCGCTTTCTAGAGCGCGCTCTGCTGGTCTTTCCACCGGCTGCAGTGGCGGAAGAGGTGCTCCCGCGTCTGGGCCCTGTCCCCTTACACCACCAGCACTTGTCGTCCTCTCGGTGACCGAATCGTTTTAGGTAGACTCCGGTGGGCGCATGCCCGGATTTTAGTCGGTAAAACCTGGCAGCTAATGACTTCACGCCAAGACGGACTTTCGCATTGACAATCAAAAACACGGTATGTGCACGGGATTATCTCGACCGCTGACTGACCGCACACCTACCGCTCATAAATCGTAAAAATGGCCACCGAATACGATAGGCTGCTCCAAATCAAAATCGGACACCCGAAGCTAATAGAGCCCATCGTGGTGATCATTTGACGTTTAGCAAGCGTCCTTATTGGACAAATATTGACGCAGTAGGCAGGGTGGATGGTGGGAGTTGATGGAATTCTCCCGTTGCTAACCAGCTTACCCCCCCACTATCCACCCATGCCAACTCCACGAATATTCGTCCCATAAGGACGCTTGCTAGATGCAAGATGATCTACTCGATGGGTTCTATTAGCCTCGCGTGTCCGATCTTGATTTGGAGGGCTGTTCTTACTCGGCGGCCGTTTTTGGTGATTTGACACGAAATGCCACAGAACCCTGTACAATACCGCCCGGGATGCCACATTTTCGGCATCCCAAAGGCCGTTCATGGGCGGGATGATAGAGTACGAATCCCGTCCCGTTACCATCCTGTTATTTTCACTACAAGAGGGGTGGATTGACCCCCTCCATTCTCACAGCGCAACCTTATGTGCGATAGAGAAGCGGCACAATACTAAATGCGCAGTAGAACCAGCTCACTAAGTAATGTGGTTGTTGAGAGCGTCTGACGTCTCTGCATTTCACCGTTCAGCACAACATATCCTCACACAACGTCAGCGCTCAGAGTTACAGCCATCTTTACGATAATGCGTAAGCTCTCGGATAAACTACTCAAGGATCTCTTCCCGCTCTGTAGGGGTGCCTGTACCTGGACGCAATAGTGGTTCTGCGTAGTCGGCAGAGAGCTGAATGTTTGATGAAGTCTTAGCTCTTTATACAATTTCACTCAAAAGCGAAGGATATGGCGCTGTTGCGTAAATAGATCTCAGTCGCATAAATAGATCTCAGTATTCATACAGGCTGTCTGGGCTGGCTCTCATACGGGCTGACGGAGTTCAGCCGTCTCTATATATAGATGAGTACGTACATATCCGTACCGTAATATATGGCCTTCTGGCCCTTGTAGATAGTACAATTAAGCTTCTCTAGCAATCAGTATTTAAACAGGCGCTGTTAGGCTATTTTGCTTTAAACACGACGTTCAAAGCAGGGCATAGAGGTTTACTCAAGTGCCGCGCAATGAAGACCTGGCACCGGTTTTTCCTCTCGGCTGTTACCGGAGCGTCCTCAGGATCTCTTTACTGGGTGAGCTCCCACCTTGGATTGAGGCGCTCTAGGTCAACTTAATACCATTTTCTGTTGCAATGAATAGTGTTATCTGTAATTCTTACACTCCTTCTGCTTATACGATTCGCTATTCTATTGTGAGAGGTCGATATTTGAACGTTCTACCGTCCTTGTTTACTACCAGACGAGGAATGACGGGTATGCAGTGGTAGCACTGCATCAAAATTTGTAGTCTGGGCTCGAGACAAGTCTATTCAGTTATTTACAACTTTTCTCTAGTGTGTGGTTGATGTACAACTGTCAATCAACATTTTGATTGAATGTTGTCACCAAGACTTTTGCTACATTATATATGGAGGGCGATTTGATACTCGTGATCCTGCTTTACTTAATTCCACAGTTGTCCCACAGATGGTGTACTCTTCGGAGTTGCTACTGGGAATACAGGTATTTTCTACATATGTCAAGGGTTCAAGGCTCGGAGTTCTAGGGGTTATAAAAACCAAACTAAGATAGAGGTATTGTGCAGTGATGCAGTGATCGCGGGTACTGCGTAACAAGCAAGAGACTCGAAATCCGGAATCACACAAGTGAACAAAGATTGGTGCCGAAGCGATTGATTGTTTTGTAGACTAGAGAACGAGTGAAGAACAAACCTATCCTCCACAAATCCAGCATCCTTATATACAGTTAACGCGACCGTCGTCACCTTTGCTCACTCGTTCCAAAATACATCCTAACTCCACCCAACTATGTACGCAACCCTTTCAGTCTGCGGCCTACGCCATAACCCTCACGCCATATTTACAACGCAACCAACAAAACCTGATTCCTTACAACAAAACCTGATACCTTCCAACAAAACCTGATACCTTCTTATCAAAACCTGTTTTCCTTCGTATTCCCTTTCCCCTTCATCGATCTTTATTCCTTCTTCGATCCTCACTCGACACAACCGTGACAGTAGCTCCCCCTCCCACATGCTAAGTTCCTACAAAGCTGTTGATCCGGGCTTGCCAGGTTGTTCCGCATGGAAAACATCAATTGCTTGCAGTCCATCCACGTTAACCGCCGGTTCCCAGCTTTGTTCATCATAGCCTTTCCACTTAACCAGATATTGCAGTTGTCGTCGAAACATCCTCGAGTCGTCGATACGTTCCACTTCGTATTCTTCTTCTCCGTCCACGATCACTGCAGGTGGTGCCGATTCGATTTGCCCTGGCAAAGGGTCTTCCGATACTTTGGTCAAACAGGAGATTGATTGTACTGGATGAATGTGAAGGTCCTTGGGTAATTGTAACCAATGAGCCAACTACCAACGACCAGCAGACTGAACGAATTGCTCAAGGAACAGCAATCTGTGAAGAATGCGGAAGTACGAATATCGGAAATATTGGCAGAAGGAGAAAAAATCGTCCAGGAAAGGGACAATCTGAAGCTGGAATTACTGCTTACTCAACAAGCAGCGGAAACAACGGAAACACCGCAAACATGCAGTCATGGGGACCTGGTTGAAGAAATCCGGATTTTAAAACAAGCATTGGAGGAAGCAAATCCAGATCTGGCGGAGTTGAAACAAGATTTGGAAGATGCTCAAGCTCAAATGGAGAAGTTTAGGGACCTGGCAGAAGAAAATCGACAACAGGTAACCAGGATTCTGAAGTGAACAGAGGAAAGAGGGGGAGAGTCAAGAATAAGAACAAAAGGGGAACAGCGAGAAGAGAAGGTGAATGATATCACCAGTTTTTCAGGAGAAGATAGGAAGGAACTTCGAGGGTGGAAGGTGCAGCTGGCATTGAAGATAGCCGGAAAGCCGAAGGCATTCAACAACGAACAGAAGAAGCTGAGGTATGCAGTTGGATGTCTGAAAGGAGTGGCTCTGGCACAGTTAATGCCACACTGTGACGAAATCTCAGGGGAAGTCAAACTCAATACCCTGAAAGACCTAGTTGACCTGCTGGATGTAGCATTCGGAGATCAAGACAGAGCAGCAACAGCAAAGAGAGAACTCGAGAAACTCAGACAACGAGACTGCGAATTCTCCCAGTACTACGCAGAATTCCAAAGATACGTAGTAGACACCAAATGGAACGAAGATGCACAATTGGACGCATTACGGACAGGGCTGTCCAACGAACTCAAAGACTCCATACAGCACATCGAGGAGCCAGAAAGCATGATCGAATTCGTTAAGATGGTGTCAAAAGGGATTCACAGCTGAGGAGAAGAGCCGCGGAAAAGAAATCTGGAAAGTGGGAAGGATATAAAAGGTCCGATACAACGACCAACACCACATCTGCCCCAGACGCAGCACCTGCAGGATCAGTCGCAGGTTATCACGGCCCCGCTCCAATGGACCTCTCAGCAGTCAAGGGAAAGAAGATTACACCTGAGGAAAGGAGGAGACGAAGGGAAGGGGGATTATGTATGTACTGTGGGGATAGCAGGCATTTCGCAGCATCATGCCCAAGAAAGTTGAAAGTGGCATCAGGACAAACGGAGGTGTCACCTTTTAAGCAGGCAGCAAATGAGGGAGATGCAGATTCGACAACAGGAAAGGGAAAAGAAGTGGAATCGGGAAAAGTTTAGTCCAGTGCAATAAGATGGCCATTGTGCTGGAAACGAATTCCTTTGTCAGTTAATGCAAGTTTTGGTATTTCGCAGTTTTCTATATCAAGCGCAGAAATAAAAGAGTCTTCTATGGAAAGCAAACATCTCGTTGTGAAATGCTCGCTGAAAATAGAAGACAAGATCATTGATACCCACGCTTTGATAGACTGCGGAGCTACTGGAATAGCATTTATTGACAAAGATTTCGTCCCCATCATCAGTTATTGGAACAAGAATTAAAGGAATCAAGAGAATTAGAAGTTATAGATGGAAGGCCCATCGAATCAGGAACCATCACCACTATGGCTACATTGAGCTTAGGCATACGCGGACATCAGGAGCAGTTACCAGCATTCGTTACGAAACTCGGACACTATCCAATCGTACTTGGATTACATGGCTACAACTCCACGATGTTACAGTCAAATTCCAAAAGAAAAGAATAGGATTCGAAAGCGATTACTGCCAGAAGCACTGTCAACATCATTCGAGCGTATGGGTATGGGGAATCATATGGAAATAACGGAACCTGATGGATCAAAACTGGACATATGCGCCATAGCAGCAGCCTCATTTATGAGGCGGAATAAAAAGGAGAAACTCAAGGTGTACGCGGTAACCTTATACGAAATCAACAAGGCCCTAGAATCAAGGACCTTCAAGAAAAACCGCTGAACAGTTAATTCCTAAGGAATATCATGAGTTTCTCCCCCTCTTCGATAAAGTAATCGCTGAAAGGCTACCACCACACAGACCGTACGATCATAAGATTACACTCCAAGACGGATTCAGACCACCCTTTGGACCAATATACAGCCTGTCAAGAGAAGAACTTCAGGTCCTGAAAGAGTGGATTGAAAAGAATTTGTCAAAGGGATTATCAGATCGTCATCATCACCATGCGGAGCACCGGTGTTGTTCGCACCCAAACCGAATGGAGCTTACGACTATGCGTGGACTATCGAGGACTCAACGAAGGAACCATAAAAAATCGATATCCATTACCATTAATCCAGGAAACCTTGTTGAGATTGTCAAAAGCCAAGTGGTACACCAAATTAGATGTCCGAGATGCCTACAATATGATTCGAATAGCAGAAGGAGACGAATGGAAAACGGCGTTTAGGACCCGTTATGGCCTGTTCGAATCCCTCGTTATGCCCTTCGGACTCACCAATGCACCAGCCAGCTTTCAGGAATTATCAATGATACTCTTCGCCCCTTTCTGGACATCTTTTGTACGGCATTCCTGGACGACATCCTATTTACAGTGACAATTTAAAGGAACATAAGGAACACGTCAGAGCAATAATGACGACGCTTAAGGAGGCCGGTCTGTATCTGAAAGCGGAAAAATGCGAGTTTCATCAACAGGAAGTGAAGTACCTGGGATTGATAGTTGGGGTAAACAGGATTAGAATGGATCCAGAAAAAGTAACAGCGGTGAAGGAGTGGGAAGCACCTGGCAAGCTCAAGGAAGTTCAAGCGTTTTTAGGATTCGCCAATTTTTATCGAAGGTTTATCAGGAACTACAGCAGGGTGGTCCAACCGTTGACAAAGCTAACGAAAAAGCTGGTACCATTTCACTGGGGACCCGATCAGAAACGAGCCTTTGCGGAGCTAAAAGAAGCGTTTACAACAGCACCAGTTCTAGCACACTTCGACTATGAGAAAGAAATCGTTTTGGAAACCGATGCCTCGAGCTATGTGTCTGCAGGAGTACTATCCCAGTACGACGATCAAGGAATCCTTCATCTGGTAGCATTCTTTTCGAAAAAACATACACCGGCAGAAGGAAATTACGAGATTTACGATCAAGAACTGGGAGCTATAGTTAAAAGTCTGGAACAGTGGAGACCAGAATGCGAAGGGTCAGTACATTCTATTAAGATACTGACGGACCACAAGAACCTCGAATACTTCATGACGTCAAAGCTACTTAATAGAAGACAAACTAGATGGTCCGAATTTCTGTCAAGATTCAAGTTTAAGATTATATACCGCCCAGGAAAGCAATGTCAAAAGCCCGATGAACTCACCAGAATGCCAGGAGACATTCCTCCGAAGGGGGGGGCAGAAAAAACCCAACAAATCGTGCTCAAAACGGAGAATCTCGACAAACGAATTCAACAAGGACTGGTGATAGCATTCGCAGAAGTGGTGAATCAGGACGAAACTGATCCAAAAGAGTTGTTAAACTGGATTAAAAACGTATGCAAGGACTGCCCATTCGATAGCAGCGAAGGACTGTGTCTCAACGCAATGGACGTCAAAAAAGATTCGGACAAGCTGCAATTGATACAGGATCATCATGATACACTGGCAGCAGGACATCCAGGACGAGCAAAAACCTTCGAACTCCTCAAAAGAAATAACCAATGGCCAGGTATGAGGAAGGACGTAGACAGGTACGTACGAAATTGTCATGTATGTCAACGCAGTAAAGCAATTCATCAGAAGATCCACAGATGGCTCAAACCACTGGAAATACCGCAACAACCATGGAGGGATCTGAGTATGGATTTTGTGGTGGGATTACCGGAAAGCAATGGGTATAACGCCATATGGGTAGTGGTTGACAGGTTGTCAAAAATGAAACATTTAGTGCCATGTCGGGACGATACAGACGGCAAGAAGCTGGGCGATATGTTTATACGAGAGGTGTTCAAGCTACTTGGTTTATCGGATACCATAGTATCAGACAGAGGACCCCAATTCGCATCAGAGTTCTGGAGACACGTTTGTGAAAGACTTGGAATCGAACGCAGGCTGTCAACCGCGGTTCACCCACAGACAGATGGACAAACGTAACGAATGAACGCTGTTATGGAACAGTACCTCAGGGCCTTCGTCAATTATCAACAGAACGACTGGACACAGTGGCTACCAATGGCTGAATTCGCGTCGAACAATCACGCCTCGGAAACAACAGGATGCTCACCATTTTTTGGTAATTACGGATTTCATCCAAGAATGACCTTTAGCCAACATCCGATTCAGAATGGGAACGATATCAGGGAAGTAAATGCAAATATTCTCTCCCAGAAAATGAACGATATCTTCCAACAGATCAAGGCTGAAATGACTCGAGCACAAGATATCCAAGCGGAACAAGCAGACCAGCATCGACGAGAGGGAGTGCAAATGGAGGTTGGAGATCGAGTCTGGATGGACGCCAGGAATATTACAACTCAACGACCCAGCAAGAAGCTTGACTGGAAACGCCTGGGACCATACGACATTACGGAGGTTATTAGTCCGTGGGCTTATCGGTTACAATTACCCAAGGACCTTCACATTCATCCAGTACAATCAATCTCCCGTTTGACCAAAGTATCGGAAGACCCTTTGCCAGGGCAAATCGAATCGGCACCACCTGCAGTTATCGTGGACGGAGAAGAAGAATACGAAGTGGAACGTATCGACGACTCGAGGATGTTTCGACGACAACAGCAGTATCTGGTTAAGTGGAAAGGCTATGATGAACAAAGCTGGGAACCGGCGGTTAACGTGGATGGACTTCAAGCAATTGATGTTTTGCATGCGGAACAACCTGGCAAGCCCGGATCAACAGCTTCGTAGAAACTTAGCATGTGGGAGGGGAAGCTACTGTCATGGTTGTGTCGAGTGAGGATCGAAGAAGGAATAAGGATCGATGAAGGGGAAAGGGAATACGAAGGAAAACAGGTTTTGATAAGAAGGAATCAGGTTTTGTTGGAAGGTATCAGGTTTTGTTGTAAGGAATCAGGTTTTGTTGGTTGCGTTGTAAATATGGCGTGAGGGTTATGGCGTAGGCCGCAGACTGAAAGGGTTGTGTACATAGTTGGGTGGAGTTAGGATGTATTTTGGAACGAGTGAGCAAAGGTGACGACGGTCGCGTTAACTGTATATAAGGATGCTGGATTTGAGGAGGATAGGTTTGTTCTTCACTCGTTCTCTAGTCCACAAAACAATCAATAGCTTCGGCACCAATCTTTGTTCTTCTGTGTTGCCTTGATCGTGGATTCTGATATCGTTGATTGAGCTTCTGCTGCTCTACCGATTGTTGAGTGTGTTCCTCCGCAGTTATGTTCGCAGTAGCACAGTTCTTCGTTTTGGTAATCGACGTGAAGACCGTAGTACTTGGTCCAGAAGTTTTTGAATACTGCGTCGTCGATTTGGAGGCCTCCTCCATTGCTTGCTGCTTCTGTCCAGTAGCTATTCCAAGGAGATACCGCTTGTGGTTCGTCCCAGAAGTATGCTTCCGATGGTTCCTCTGGTTCGTTGAGGATAGCGTCGATGCTATCAAAGGCGTTCAGGGGTTCTTGTTCGAAGAGGTTGAGGGTTCGACCAGCTAGGTCGAGGAAATTGATTCGAGATTGTTGAGGTTTGTTGCTGTCGTATGCTGGCATCTAAAACAGCGTGGATCCTTCTCGTCGATGTTTCCACAGGCACACAACGCAGGAGTGTCTCCAATGTGTACTGTTAGCTTATTTTCGAAGTTTCCAACTGATTTAAACACGGAGCAGAGGGAGTTGCAGGGTCTATGGCAAAAGAAACAACCGCTTCGATGAGAGTAGCGGCACATATACTAAAATATAACCAGTAGAATCGATTATAGACTCGTTCTTCTGTCAAGGGTTCAAGGCTCGGAGTTCTAGGGGTTATAAAAACCCAACTAAGATAGAGGTATTGTGCAGTGATGCAGTGATCGCGGGTACTGCGTAACAAGCAAGAGACTCGAAATCCGGAATCACAGAAGTGAACAAAGATTGGTGCCGAAGCTATTGATTGTTTTGTAGACTAGAGAACGAGTGAAGAACAAACCTATCCTCCCCAAATCCAGCATCCTTATATACAGTTAACGCGACCGTCGTCACCTTTGCTCACTCGTTCCAAAATACATCCTAACTCCACCCAACTATGTACACAACCCTTTCAGTCTGCGGCCTACGCCATAACCCTCACGCCATATTTACAACGCAACCAACAAAACCTGATTCCATACAACAAAACCTGATACCTTCCAACAAAACCTGATTCCTTCTTATCAAAACCTGTTTTCCTTCGTATTCCCTTTCCCCTTCATCAATCCTTATTCCTTCTTCGATCCTCACTCGACACAACCGTGACACCATATGCCGTCCTGCAGCTTACTGTGATTATGCTTATCCAGGAGTTTGCCACTCTCTTTTACATCTGTTGCGACTATGAAGGGGAGAACCGTGTATACTGGAAAAGGTACGATGACTGCCTAAGTACAGATCTAAAGGTCCAAGATGCATCGGGAAGCGAAAAGTAGAGTATGAAGTCTAAAAGAGCACTCACGAGCTTTAGGGGTCTGTCAACAACGCTGCTGCCCATTACCACCAATGCCTGGGTTGGGAGGTTGTGTTTGGCCTATAATGGTAGTGCGGTGCTAGGAACGCTTGGACGTGCGCTTGGACGTACGGTATCAAGTGCACTTGCAGACCCAGCCGCCGGCGAGGTTGTAAGTGGGAGGCTGGCAAGGCCAACCGTACATACACCAGCGTACGTACCTTTACATAGCCTTCTGAATTCGATTCCCGGTGTTCGGTGTATGCTTGCTGATTGCTCTCAACCTAGAAAAATCAATATTTTTAGCCACTTCGATACTAGCAGTCTCACCTAGAATGCTCCACAGATATTAAGGTAAGGAATGATTAATTATTAGGGGAGTCTCATTGTCGCATCCACCTAGACGGTATCTGCCTAGATGTAATGACGCGTCCCCCACTAACAGTGCCCGTAGCTGTCTGATAAGGAATACGTTTACCCTGCCTTGTTATACATAAATTGGATGCCAGGGAAAATATTCAAAGCACGATAATCTAGTAACCACATTAAGCCGGGATGTCGAAACTGCACGGTGCTACAGTCCGAAAACAGCCGTACTTAATAGGGCTTCGAACCATGAGACGAGGCTATTGTTCTCGGTCCATCGAGAAGCGAAAACGGCATCTACTGATTTCCATCAAGTAACTGCATAGGGTTCAATGGGATCATATGTACTCGGGTACAAGGGTATTTGGGGCGCGGTCACACAGGGCAAAAGAGCGCCCGACTTTTTTCTCCCATACAACAAGTAACGCCAAGATCTGCATCTTTCACTATACAGCAAATATTTTTCTGAGAAAACTTCATAGGATCATCTCTGATGACCTATTATCACTCCCCCCTCATTCAAAATTTATCTCTATTGTTGTGGTGGAAGTGTAGAATTTCCATATTTTATGGGGCGCGCCCGACTTTTGACACCCTCCGAGTACAAACAGCTGTAGTCCCAAAAAGCAGCATAAAGTGCTATACTAACTATCCATTTCAACTTATGCAAGTCCGCGCGTCCCGATTTTAAAATGTTATCGCCAGGTTAGTAACGTAGCCAATAACCATGCGAGAATCCCTGGTGCTATAGTTTTTCTTAATACCATCTTTCTATTTCCCCTCTTCAAATATTGCAGGCTGCAATGTGCTTGGTCGAACTTATAGGGCATATTCCTTCCTGTAAACCCTGATTGGCTCTCAGTAAGTATAAGCTTTATGCCCTCCACCCTATCCCTGCAAGCGAAGCGCCCATGGAACGCGCGTTCCGGATCCTCCTTGCCGCAAAAATCAACACTCTAATCAAGCTCCGACACCTCCCTCCATCGAGTCGGCGGCTCTGTAATTAGGTCTGTACCATTCCCTACAAACAATTCGCAACCCTCCCACATAAAGACCGCACGTTTCCCATGTCGTCCGACAAACCTCCTTCAACCGCAAAACGAAACCGGAAACAAAGCCTAACGAAATGAACCAAGCACCTCCAGCCAGTTATCAACACCACCCACCAACCCCCGCCCAATATGCCAACCCGACTAAAACCCCCGAACCCGTAGCACCCCCCTTCAACCCCTACCTCGGAACCGCGCCACCACCCCCCTTCAACCCCCACCCCGAACCCATCTCGCCACCTCCCCCGCCACCGAACCCATCAAGACCACCCCCTTCACCTGCCTAAAACGCAACCTAAAAGCCCTATCCGGCGGCACTGTCCTCCGCGCCTCCGGCTTCCTCGCAATCCCATTCGCAGTGTGCACCAGCGCCGCGACCTACAACACCGCGACCAACCTCAAAGGCGTGGTGGGCACCGTCATCGCCGCCATCTTTGCTGCAATAGTGGGCGTGGTGTTGCCCCTCTGCACCGGCGCACTTACACATATAGTGATGGGGAGGAGGGTGGGGGCTGGGGGTGGGACTGGCGCGTTTGTGGGCTCGGCGGTGCTGGGGATTGTCGGTGCGGCTGGGTTGTGTCGGGTTACTGTGGCCGCCGGGGCGAAGGTTGGCGCTAAGATTAGTCCGACTGTTGCTGCGAGCGTGGGCGCGGGCGTGGGCGCGGGTGTGGGCGTGGGCGTGTCTATTGGGATTGGGGCGGGGGTGGGGGCGGGGATTGTGGTGCGGATAGGGGGAAGGAGGAGTAAGGCGGGTGGGGCGTCAGGTACTGGTGCGGTTACGGGTGCTGCGGTGTAGGATTAGGTTCGGGAATAATGGAAGTTGGAAATGGCATGTTGAGTTGGACGTGATCGTGCCGGCATACCCGTTTGTGCCGATGCCGACTTAGCGCCGCTGGCATCCCTGCCGAATGTTAACCGAGCCAATAACTAGCTTGCAAGTAAATTCCGTTGCATCACGCTTAAGAGTTGAACTTACGGCATGGACTGAGTGAGGGCTAACGCGAATTGGTGGGATACCCCTGCTGCATGTTCGCACCGCGTAACACTTCAAAGCACGGTGATACCATCCGGAGTAAGGATCATGTACCCAGACGGCCGTGCCATTCACCAACCCGAGACGAAAGCCGTAGAAGGAGTATAGAGTCCTTTTACCTTTCGTTTACCAATGACGTGTGCATCAAGAGCTATGGCCACAAACTCCCATTTTCGCCCCTTCAAACACAAGACCGCATTGTGGATGTCCTGCGAACATTGGCATTCTACAGAACTGCTGCGTCATTCCATGATTGCGACAGGATACAGTTATACCCTTCGATGACGATGACTGGGATGTTGTTTGCGTGTTTTATTCATACTGCATTAATTCTATCTAGCGTATGGCAGAGCCCGTTTTCCTTCCTCCGGCTACGTTGGGAGATCGCTTTCGCTACCCTTCTTCCCCTTCAACCAATGAATGTAGAACTAAACTGAACACTCAAGCACAAGAATATGAGAAACGTAAAAGAAAGACAACGAACAAGACACAGACGAACCGAGTTCGAGAATGGCTTTGTATAAGATGTTGGTGAGAGCGGGAGGGATGATTGGATGCGACAGAAGGTTAAAGGGTGGGTTGAAAAGGAGCTGAAGGGGAAATAGGAGAGGAGTGGTGGATGAGGCGATGAGCTATGTGAGCTCCGATACGATCGGGACTACGGAGGAAGCAATGGAGGTGAAGGGGTGTGTGAAGCAGGATGAGAGTGTCGAGTTTGTTGCAACTGCGATGGAATATGATTTTATTTCTGATGATCGGGAAGCTGGCGAGTTTGCGATGGGGATTCAACTGCAAGGAGTAAGGAGGCCAGGACTCCACAGATGATGTTTCCTTGCCTTCCTCCGGGACTTGAAATGTTGGGGATCAATGTTGGTCGTGTATTATTTGACATTTTTATTAAATTCACTATCAATATATTACATATGCCACTGTGTTACCTGGGGTTTTGGCTTAAGAGACAGACTATCCATCGCGATGTAAGAAGATGATTTTATTCGGACGTACCATCGCCCAGACTTCGGGTAAGACTAGGGGCTGTGACTCGGGGGTGTATCACGAAGAATCACTCTGTAATGGCGGCACGTGACCCAGGGCCAGGTAACGGCCAGTCTATATTGTCGGCTCGCCACGAGACTTAGATCTCTAGCGATAATCTTACCTATACACCAATATTTACTATCACTTAAGTCCACGTTTGCAACCGTATACCTATAATTACCATACGTATGCCTATAAGGCCGAACGTTGCCGTACGTGCCCTTACACACTCGCACAGTTAAATTTGGAGGTGTAGTATGTATGGTAGAATTATCTGTATCAGCCTCCGTTACTGCCATGTATGATATAATGGCTTGTATGAGGATACCGGTTTTGTAATCAGTATCATATATTTCGACCTCACATCCACATATTGATGTGAGGGTGGAGCGCAGAGCGATTGGACAGAAAAGGCTGTGTCAAGGGAAGAAGATGGAGAGGGTGAAATACTGAGCAGAATGAGGACAGTGAGGTTACAGTATTCAAGGAGTTGGCATGGGTGAATGGTGGAGAGCTAGCAGGAGGGAGAATTCCATCAACTTCCACCATCTACCCATGCTAACTCCACGAATATTTGTTTAATAAGGACACTTGTTTGAAATAAAATGATCTACTCAATGACCTCTATTAGCCGCTGGTGTTCGATCTTGACTTGGCCGAGCCTTTCTTACACGGCAGCCGGGTGTGTGATGTTCTAGTCAGTTCGTGGAGGATGTTGCTCCGTGGAGTGACCGGTCAACCCATGGAATAACTGGGCTCCATGAACTGACCGGTCACTTCATGGAGTCTACCACAATTCCGTGAACTGACCAGTCACTTCATGGAGCCATGGCTGTATAGACAAAAATGACACAATGTCGGTCTAATTAAGTCTGCGAATATTTGTCCAATCACAAAGAGATATATATATGTAACATGCACAATACATTGCTCTTTCAATTCCCGGTCTTTGAGTTATAATATCTTTAAAATTGATAGAGCGGCTTTAAAAACACACCTAAAAACTGCCGAAAATTGATGTTTTTCCACCACTATTCTATCAATATTAGAGATATGGTAAATTGGGGACCGGGAGTTGAAAGAGCGATGAATTATAAATATTTCATGTATACATAACTTTGCGATTGGAGTAACTTTTAATTTTGGTTGAGCATAATTAGCACTGGTCAGTTCATGGATCCGTGATTTGACTGGTTCATTCGTGGAAGGTGGGGCTCCATGAACTGACCAGTCACTCCACGGAGCAACAAATTCCACGAACTGACTAGAACATGTGATTTTTGAGCGGTAGAAACAATCCGGTCTGTATACCGTGATTGCGCCGGACCTCGAGAATTCCCGTCTAGGTACATGCACGGGATGGTTTTTGAATGGTAACCCTGTCCCGTTGTCATCCCGTGGTTCACACTATGTCTATGATACACAACATTTTTTAGTTCACTTGAGTGATCATCATAAAATACAATCATTATCCTACAGTCCCTACCCTGAATTACATTTGATATCTTCATTCCTCGGCTGTTCTATCGATGAGGGCATATCAAGATTCCCTGTCTGCACATTGTTGTCGCGCAATGGGTGTGGGAGGAGTTGCCATGGGAGCGTATTTACGGTGGATAGATGGCATGCCTCACTGGCTGTGGTCATGAGCTGTCTCAACTGCGGCCCTGCCAAGCAGCGTGCACATGCAGCCGCCTCATTCTAGCGTACGTATTTGGTCCTCCTCTTCTGCAAAAAGCAACTATTAGATCAATATGACTCTTCCAGTGTCGCATCCGGTCCATGATTCGTTGGGTTGTATTCTCCTCTAACCGTTCGTATTCCTCACCTATAAATGTGGTGGGGATTCCTACATCGTCCGATAACCTTTCAATTCCTCAATTTTGCAACAACGAACCCTAAAACGCGACAGTGAAATAAAGACCAAAGAAATGAACCAACACAATCCTCCGATCGCCTCTGATAGCGAACCCCTAGAAGATGCCGACGCCATTAAACCTCTTTATATCCTGCGCCAACAGAACCCCATGATCTGGAAGCCGCCGTGCCGCAAATTCCCACCGGTGATGATATTTTGGAGGGTATATACCGAAACCGGTTGAAACGGGGCGTAGGAGTAATTACAGGTGGTACTGTGGTAAGCACCACCAGTTTTCTCGGGTTCTTTTGGAAATACGTACAGCGACTACTCCCGGGACCACCACAGGAGCCGACTTTGATTGTATAGCAGAAACAATAGTAGCTGGTAGCTTTGGTGCAATTTTAGGAGCAGGGGTAGCTGGTTTCACCGGTATGGTGGCAGATATTGCGATGGGAAGCAGATTATGGCCAGGCGTCGGTGTTGGTGCGTTTGTTGGGGCGTTTGTTGTAGGGATGGCGGGTGCAGCGGCGTTGTGTCGTGTCACTGGCGACCGGGAGAGAGTTGGAGCGGCAATTGGTGGGGCGTTTGGGGCAAGCATGGGTGCGAGAATTGGGGCAGGCCTTGGTGCGGGGATGAGCATTGGTATTGGTGCAGGGGTGGGTGCGGCGATTAGCTCGGAGTGGGACAGCAGGGGGGGTTTGCCAACAGATGTGGGCGGAAATACGAGTGAAAGACAAGAGAAGGAAACACTGTAAGCTTAAAACTTTCTTCACATCACCCATAAATCCGTGTCAAACATCACTATTTTCCCCTTACGCACGTAGCACCGAAGGGCTTTCCAACCCACTTCCCCGTCGTCCTCATTACAAATAGCTGCTGCTCACACTCCTATCTTCCAATCAGGACCCACCTGTCCACTATGTGGGAGTATTTGTATACTGATACTTCTCATTTGCCCACTTTTCCGCGTACCTTTTGGCTGCATCCGTTGCCTCTATTATCGTCTTTACAGCAAGTTCCTCTCCAGAGCTAAGCCAATAGCTTAGCAGTATGCTTCGAAGTTAGTTGAGTAGTAGAGACTAGTGTTCGCAAGCATCCCGTCCGTCCGGGATTGGTTAGGATGGGGACGGAGGGCAAGAATCCGTCCGTCCGAGAGCAGACGGAGACGGCGCCGTCTTTTTGAGGCTGGACGGAGACGGATGGAAAGGACGCCCGTCGACGGAGAAGTCTTAGCGCACATAACAAAAATTATAAGAAAATCATTTCAATTACTATTCTGACTGTGATGCAAGACCTGTGAGCATCTGCTCCATCCATACTATTTCTGACTCTGTTTCTCTAAAGATTACGCCCTCTGCACTAGGATTTCATACATTCCGGAGCCTGTATAACATTATCGGGCTTGATTGGGTTTAGTCTAAAGATATACAGTAACCGCCCGATGACGGTGGATGACGGCCGACATTCCGTCCGTCTTGAGGAAGGACGGAGACGGACGGGACGGTTGAGAACACTGGTAGAGACAGAAGATAATCACAACCGAAGTTTACCTTTCAATCCGTTGCATGCCACAACGACTAACTGTGCGACGAAAACCTGGTATAGCATTTGAAGAACGTAACCTATTCCCAAGGTTCAGCGGGAACTCAGAGTCCACACATTCCTTGTGGAATTCACTTCTACTAGTCATACACAGTTTGTTCCCATACAACATTGGCAAGAACATGAGCGAGAAAGCAAAAACGATTGTCTTGGACTCAATAGCGCACAGTATGCCAACAAAATCTTGGTTCCGCAGGTTTTGCCACTATATGTAGTAATGGAAGGGTCTAATGCTAGTTACATACCATTGAACGTGGTGCTAGTTACCACATATCGGTCTATACACGGAGGTGGAGACTAATAAATGAAATAACACGATTGGATTGGGTATCCCATTCACCAGATATGAGTCCAAGGGAGAATGGATAGGTCTATGTGCAGTACACGCTTCAGGAAAGTAATGCGGACAGTATTCCCAAACCGCCGCCAGGCACTTTACCAGCCACAAACGGTGGGTGCTATAATATGCCGTCAGCAGTCTGGCTTTACCTATAAATGCCGGCGGAATATATGACTTCCTGTGGATGCCAGTGGTATTTGGAAATGCCGGTGAATATTGACAAATGACTGCCATATATGGATGCCGCCTCTGTAAAAGTACTTGCTTATATTTCTCAGCCCGGTAGAAAAAGGCCGCTAAATCTTAATCTAGCCCGGCGGCATGTCTGAATCTCTTAAACCGGCCAGACTTCTGTCAAGCCGCACCCGTTTAGCCGCTTGTGAATGAGTACGGTTGAATCGTCGACAATCAGCTGACGCCGAGCCATGTCAGCCTTTTGTCGATAGACTAGAGTGCATTGCTTCAACACCGAAAAAATACAAGTATATATTAAACAACCCACAAAAAGCCATTCAAGCACTCCAAATACATTAAATCCATACAAAATATGTGAAATGCTTAGTTGTATTTTTGTTTACTATGTATTTTGCCGTAGAGGTTGTGATATAGTACTCTCATTCCCAGGTTTCTTGTCGCTCGCAAGCCTTGCAAGATGCTAAAAGAAGCTGCTGGATTTCGAGCCCAGTGATATAGTTCTATCAAAAAAAACATGGAAAAGAGTGAAAACACTTGTATTTGTGCAATATTTTGCACAAAAACTCCCCGAAAATCTATTTCAATTTAAATCACCAACCCAAATTGCCAAAAAACTTTCCTTAATTTATTTTATCCTATTTGTTGTGTTTTTTTTGTAGGTTATTCTGTGGGCAAGGAATAAGGCTGATGCAGCTCAACGTCAGCCGATTGTCAACGATTCAACCGTACCCGGGAACACTAAATGCGGAACCCTATACCACGACCTCATAGTCGGTAGGAAGTCTTGGTAGTCGCACAACAGTTTTGGGAGGGGTTGCCATAGGAGCGTATTTACCGGTGGATGGATGGATGGTTTGCCTCACTAACTGCGGCCATTAGCCAGTTTTCACAACCACCTGCCAAGCGGAATGCAAATGCAGCCACCATTCTCGCGCGCGTAACTGAGCCTCCCTTGCCGCAAATTGCAACGATCCGTTCAAGCTCAGACACCATGCCTTTGTCGCATCGTATTGTCGGCAAGTTCCATTCCCTGTAAATAATCCGTATTCCCCACATAAAGGTCGCGAGATTCCCATATCGTTCGATAACGTTCAATTCCCGGATTTACAAAACCGAACTTTAAAGCGCGACTACGAAATAACAACCAAAAAAATGAAGCAAGCTATGACTGCCAGCTCACAAAGCACCCCTCTGATCGCCTCCGACGGCGAACTCTCGGAACATGCCATCACCATTAAAACCCCCCTACCCCAAGCGACAACCGAAAATTACGACCCTGAAGCCGCCGCGCAAACTCCCCCTGGCAACGATACCGTCGAGGATACATACCAAAACCGGTTGAAACGGGGCGTAGACGTTATTAGGGGGTGTACCGTCATCGGTACCTCAGGTTTTCTGGGTATACAATTTGGACTATGTACAGCCATTACCGAGACTACCGCAGTTAGCCTTACTGGCATAGCGGGAACTCTAGTAGCAGGTAGCATTGGAGCAATGGTAGGAGCAGTGGTAGCTGCTTTTCCGGTGCGGTGGTAGAAATAGCGATGGGAAGGAGGGTAGGGGCCGGGGTTGGTGTTGGTGTGTTTGTTGGGGCGTCGATTGTGGGGATTGTTGGTGTGGCGGGGTTGGGTACAGTGATGGTGCCTGCGGGGGAGAGCGTTGGGGTGGCAATTTGTGGGGCGTTTGGTGCGAGCGTGGGTGCGGGTGTTGCGGCCGGTGTTGCGGCGGGGTTGGGTGTGGGCATCGGTGCGGGGGTGGGTGCGGAGATTGGTGCACGGATCTGTGGGGGTGCGGGGGAATGCGAGGATGCAGAGGTGCCGGCAACGGGTGTGGTAATACGGGCGCCACTACGGTGTAGGACTAGCTAGGTACAATGCAAGTTTAAAATCGGATCTACGGTAGGATGCAGACTTAATCACACCAGCAACTACCCCGTCCCTTTCCGCCTTAGCGCGGCCGACACCCGCCAAAATTAACCGATCATATCCATTACTACAACCAATAACCAGCCAACCGATAAATATCGTTGCACTCCGCTTAAGAGTTGGTAGGCTGCTGACCTAGGGTGATCTCTTGAGAGCTAGAACATCATCTCCATGTGCACTAGAGCACCGTTTTATATCTACTAGGATCCCCGGTTGCAGCCTTGTATGACGATATGGCTTGTACCAGGATGCGGCGCAATGTCGTGAAATGTGTGGCCTCGACAGATAGACACAATCAATCATCACGTTTAACATTCTTATGCATGCAGCTAACGAGTGATTTTGTTATGATTGGTAAGGCGCTGAGCATCAAGTGATCTCTGCTATCCCTATGTCTACGCTGCCGGCTAGGAATTGTTGGGTGATGTAAAATCGGGCTAACATACTAAACGTTAGGCGGACGCAGCAAATTACGGTTTGCATCAAAACCGGAGTTGTGGCACACCAGAATTGTAGGGGCCAAAGGAGGGACTAAGTGCGTGGGGGAAATAGTCCGCAACGGTGGTGACTTGGAAGAGATTCTGGTTCGAGTTGGAGAGAGATGGAAGGTGCTGCTCGTTGAGAGGGAGGTGATAGAAGTGGTACCGGAGGAGTCTCAAGCCGGAGCCTGGAGAGGGTGATGTTCTGAGTGCAGATCTTGGCGTAAGCTAGAAGAGGGGAGAAAGAGATATGACTCTACAGGAGGAAAACAAGGGGCTTTATCAGTTGAGGACCCTCAAATGGGAGGTTGACACAGCTGCGCGTATGGAGAATAGGGTTAGAGATGGATGACCGGGTTCACGGGGCTGAGGTCTTGGAGCTTGCAAACAGGGAAGCTAATGTAGGCATCTTAATGAATCCAAATCTTGGGACACAGAATTCTGGACCGTTTGAGACCGGGGCAAAATTTGCTTAAATTAGACCCTTCAGGTGCAGTCTCCGTGAGATACAGGTTGAACTATGAGAAGCAGTGGAAATCACATTATTTTGTGCTATTTTTCGTATTTAGGTTTGTCATTAGCATCATAGTACCTTAGCCGCTTGTTTTAAGGCTTACCACTGGTAGTTTCGGGGCTTGATACGGGGAACTCAAGGCCTACCACTGCCGTCACCACCGTATGCACACCTCCGGTAGCCGCCGAATCCATATAAGTAGCTATATATTTCAGCCCCGGAAGGACCAGGCCGCAGAAATAATACCCGGGACGACCGCGATGCCGCCCTAAAAGGCTGTAGCGCCTTGGACCTGAGGTGATGTCTGCTGACATCCGGTTGAGGCCGATTGGTAACCATAAGGAAATGATACGGTTATTCGGCTATCAATGGTTAGGATACTGTAAGCAGCAAAAGATGCAGGATGCTCGTGCGGAATTATAGCAGTGGCAGTGTAATGATGGTGAAATTGATTCGCCTCCGGAGATAGTGACGGTCCTTCTGCCCGCCAATCGCTACGAGGCCGAAGTCGTCGTTCAAAACAAGGGTGTCGCATCTTATTGTCAGGGGAGTTCCATTCCTGTAAGTAATCCGTATTCCCGAACACATAAAGGTCGCGAGATTCCCATATCGTTCGATAATCTTCCATTCCCAGATTTACAACACCGAACCCCAAACCGCGACAGTGAAATAAAGACCAAAGAAATGAACCAACCTACAACTACTAGTTCGCAAGCCAACCCTCCAATCGCCACAAACTGCTCACCCCAAGACACCATCTCATTTAAACCCCCCTGTTAGCAGCGACCCCGGAAAACCCCTCCCCGCAAACTCCCCCCGTCAACGATACCGACGCGGATACATACCAAAACTGTTGAAACAAGGCGTAGAAGCCATCGCAGGCGGCACCCACATCAGCACTACCGGTTTTCTTGGAATACCCTTCAGAGTTTGTAGAGCCAATACATCCAGCACAACTACCGCTAGCCTTGACAGTGTAGCGGGAACTGTAGCAGCAGGTAGCTTTGGAGCAATGGTAGGAGCCAGGGTTGCCGTTCTCACCGAAGCGGTGATAGATATTGTTGATGTGAATGAGTGAGTTGATTGTAGGTACAAGAGAGACGGACAAAAGTGCGTCTTAAGTATGATGAACATGAGGGCGAGCATCGTGTGAAGTCTAAAATGGACAGTCAAGGTGTAAAGTCTAATGAGACAGTCACGACCATGCACTGAACCTTAGGGCTTCCTGCAACAGATATTGTGACGGGAGGCATGTGCAGGGTTGGGGTAGGGTTTGGAATTGGCGCGGCGGTTCGGGTGTCAGTGGTAGAGGTTGTGAGTGCGGCTGCGTTGTGTCCCGTCATCGTGGCTACCCTAGCTCCGGCGGAGTTGTAATTGTTTGGACCTTTGGCGCAAGCGTGGGTACGGGCGTTGTTGACGGCGTTGGGGTGCGGGTATGTTCTAGCATCGGTGCGGCATTAGGTGCTGGGATTAGTTCTCGAATTGCTGGGGGTGCAGGTGGAGGGACTATTGGCATTATAGGTGGGGCGGATGCTGGGATAGGTACGGAGATTGGTGCACGAATCGCTGGGGGTAAGAGTGGGACGGCAGGTGGGGTTTCGGAAACGGGAGCGGGTGGTAATGCGGGTGCCGCTGCGGTGGAGGACAAGTTACAGAGAAACAAAGCTATGTTTAAAAAGCGGTAATCGTGGTACCTGGATGAGATCCCAATCATGCCGGCAACAACGCCCCGCCATTGCCGTTCCCGATTTAACACGACACTTCGCCAAATGTTAACCGAGCACATCCCACTAAACACACCCAGTAACTAGCCAACCGATAAATGTCGTGGCACTTATGAATACGTAGGCTGCTGACCTGGAGACGGCAGGGATGGACTAATCGGAAGCACTAGCATACCAGCTCCACGTGCCCTGTAGTCTATGTTCTTTGATGCATATATACAAGGATCATCTGATACGACCTGGTATGAGGATACGGCTGGGGTGATGCGTCTCGGCCGAGTGCGGATGCATATGGGTGGCCGTGCGCCCACGATTCTTGTGGCCTCGATAGGTACACATAAAAATGATCAATCGTCACATTAAACACTCTTGTGCACGAACTAACAGGAGATCTTTCGTGATTGTAAGCAGGTCAGCATCGAGTGATTTTCGTGATTGTGAAGTTTGTGCCGTTGGTCGGGAAGAGTTGAGTTATGTCAAACCGGGCTAACCCGCTAACTGTTAGGAGGATGCGGTAAATTGCTGTTTGAATTGAAACTGGAGTTGTGGCCGGCCAGAACTTTAGGGGCCGAAGGAGATACAAAGGGTTTGGGGGAAACAGTACGCAATAGTAGATATGGAATGTAATTTCAGTTCGAGTTAGAGAGAGATGAAACGTAATTCTTGTTGGGAGGGAGGAGGCAGAAGTGGTACCGGAGGAGTCACAAGTCGGAGCCTGGAAAGGGTGAAGTTAGGAGTGTACATCTTGACGTAAGCTAGATGAAGTAGGCGATGTAGCTCTAGAGGAGGGAAGCGAGGTGCTTTACGGGTTGAGGACTGAGATAGGAGGTTGACATGGCAGAACATACAGAGAGTATGGTTAGAGGCGGATTGCCGGGTTCACGTGGCTGCTTGGTGCTGTCAAACGGGGAAACTGATGTCTGTGGATCGCCGGTAAAGGAGGCCGATTGGTGGACATTTAAGGAAATGATTCGGTAGCTCGGGCTATCATTGGTTAGGATGCTGTAAGCAGCAAACGGTGGCGGATGTTCGCACAGAATAATAGCGGCGGCAATATAATGGTGATGAAGTTGACTCGCCTCCCGAGATAGAGACGGTCCAACTGCCCGCCCGCTGCTACAAGGCGCAACGTCGTTCAATCCAAACTGGCAATGATATAGACCATAGTGTGTAGTCTGTGTCTCCCAAGGACCGCAACCCTGCCAGGGAGACTGTAGGCACCTGGCGAACTTGGCAGTACAATAAAGGTCATCTCCAAAACACCGCTGCATCTGCAGGTTCAGCACACAACGGAGGAATTCATCTACATACGTGTATATCTGCAGCGCCTAAAGGACATCAGTGATAGATACAGCTATTGGGGCTTCTGCCAGGGAAGTGATACTCCAATCACTCGTTCAATGTGTTATCACTCGGTCATGGATACATCACTCGGTCAACTAGTGGACGTCAGTGTTACGAATGTAAAGCAAATTAAGTTTATTCAACTATCCGAGGAGAAGCTCTGTCCTTATATACATGATAGCCTGGAACTCCATGGAACTCCATGGAAGCTTATGATTGCAAATACCAGTGGCGGTGGCGAGTGAAAACTCGCAGATGAGTCTACGACTGTGAGTCCGTAGCATGTGTGCCAATTCGGCGATCTCAGTATCGGCGACTTCCCTTCAGATCATATAGTAACAGTTAGTTTGCCTGTCCTAGGTCTATAATACACACGGCATATAGTACAAGATTTCTCTCCTTCATAAATGGTACTCCGCGATTGAAAACCTTAGGGCGGACGAGCGGACTATTTCCATCCAACTCACCTTAGTGGAGGTCAATGGCTTGGTGTCTGCTTCGTTCTTGTTATGCTCAGAGTGAAACCAATCTATCTAACGTTTTGATGGCATCACTGTTCCAAGATTGATACATGGATCAACGCCCCTATTCTAAACCTCTCGTATCTGTTCGCACAATTGTGGATTCCTTTTTCCCCTGGCAATTTCTGACCACCTACGAATACCCACGCATGTAGTTGAGAGAGCGGTTTACTGTAGGGAGCTAGTAAGCCAATGTGGCGTAGGGTGGCTTCATTGCCCCTGTCTGGTGGGCATTTGACATTGCGTCTCGGTATTCCGCAAACGCTTTGGTTTCAACCTGTGGTGACTATTATACCCAGCAATCTAGTAGTGTAGAGAATTAACGTTGACTTCCATCCCACAAGAGTCAAGCACAATGGAGGGGATGGTAAAGGAAGGGGTTACAGAGGTCGCGGTCGTGCTGCATGTTGCACAGAGGGGTAGATAGTAGCAGGCATGGTGTATGCGAGAGTGGGGTAGCTGCCTTGATTTTATCTGCATTGTCGCCTCCAGAGCCATGAGTTAGAGAGAGATTTGCTACCAATGCATACATTGGCCTCATATCTGTCGCCCCCGCCCCACAACACCCTCACAACCCCGATTACATCTCATAAGCAAACTTAGGTCGGTAGCGCGTCTCGATGTTCTGCAAACGTGGGGCTTCAGCCTGTGGTGACTATACGAAGCCAACTACCTGCATGTACCAGCTTGTCAGCCTCGTTCGTCCGCAGGTGGTAAGCACGGGATAACGAAAGGAAAGGGAGTGAAGCAGTGCCACTTTACAGAGAACATAACTCTATGCTACTCCGCCGAGTTCCTTACTGAACGTAGCCGCTGTGCGAGCTTTTGGGAAAGAATAGCTCTACAGAGTTGCAGGTGTGGCAAGTTTGGTTGGTGTGGAAGCGTCAAGCGAGACCCCACCAAACAGCAGTGGCGGGGATTGGTGCACGGATAGGTGGGGGGTCGGGTGTAGGTGCTATTGTAGATTGGGTTTTGGTAACGGGTGTGGGCGAGACTACGGGGGTACAACTAGACAGGGATGCAATGCAAGTGTAAAATAGGCTCTGCTGCAGGATCCGGAGATTTAATCATGCTACTAACAATACCCTTGCCACTGACATCCCGCTAAAATTTAACCGAGTACATTCCGGCAAAAAAAAGCCAATGAGCAGTCAATTTATGGCCTCGTATCCCGGCCCTTTGATGTCACGTGATTTTACACTAACCGAAATAGTGACTCAGATCCAAATCGAGACCGTGAAAAAGTGAGGTGGAGACATCACTCATCCAAAAATTCAAATTACCTCCAGAGAGCTGAGCTTTTGGGGGGTATTAGTTTACACCAACCTGAGTCAATGTTGAGCATTTTTTAAAGAATTCCACCACATGGGCACACACTGCAGCCTTAACCCGAAGCTGATCCGAATCGTTGCTAGCTTGACCCGGTCACTTTACACCACAAATTTGCCTGACTCACTTAGTGCCGCATATAAAGTGTATTTGCTTTACCCTAAACTCTTCTTTCCGTGCAAACCCATCTCAAACCAGTGGTGTTGAAATTTTCACCAGGTTGACCTATAAACTTTGTGTGGAGCGATGTCTCTAGACTCTCTCTCACAACTTTATTCCCTTGTAACACTATCCCCTTTTTGTCACTTCCATTTTCATTCTAGTGCAATTGAAAGCCTGGTTCGAGGCCAGTCAATTTATGAACATAGTTGCTTCTCGTTTAAGACTAGGTAGGCGGCTCGCCTGGGTACAGGAGATATAGACTAACCCGGAGCTGGCTGGCCGGGAGTAGACTAGGCAATCACTTGGGAGCACTGATATCATCTCTATGTGCGCTGCAGTACCATATTCTTTGTTGCATATATACATGGCTTGTACTCACCGGATTTTGAAGTCCCCGGACATGTTTTGTTTGTTTTAGTCTACTGTATGTACTCTATCTGGAGTAGTCCCGGACAAGTCATTATAAGCGCCCATTGTGACGCATCATTTACAGTGACTACTCATCTAATTACAATTGAATGCACATTACAGTCACACTAAGTGCTAGCTGCAGAAGCAATGGATTTCAAGAGCAAATACTCCGCTACGCTACTATGAAATCGCGCTAACGACTACAGGCTGCAAGGCATCATCGTACGCATAATGGCAATGAGATTTCGGTATCATCTAACCTTATCGTAATCATCTAATCAATGACAAAGGTGTCCGGTGACTTGAAGATCCGGCGAGTATGGAGATATCGAATTGTATCAGGATATGGGGTAATGCATTTCCAGTTCGTATACATATGCATACATATACGGTCCCCATAGCCTCGATA
This sequence comes from Trichophaea hybrida, assembly GCA_015178995.1. Classification (NCBI taxonomy): domain Eukaryota; kingdom Fungi; phylum Ascomycota; class Pezizomycetes; order Pezizales; family Pyronemataceae; genus Trichophaea; species Trichophaea hybrida. The sequence goes on from WHVE01000190.1 coordinate 56,873, forward strand.
GATAAAAACAATCAACCGCCACATTTAACGTTCTTGATGAAAGTATGATGCAGATGTTGAAATACCTACTGTAAAAGCGAGTATAAGGCATATTAGCAAGATACCATACTCAGAACTATCTACCGTATGAAGCCCGAGTTTGCCAGAGGACCAAGTACAAGCTGGACGGTACCAGAGAGGAGTACCGCCCGAGGTTGTTTGGGAGCTGACAAGTGTACTGAGCCAGAAGCTATTCAAGGTGAAGCTCAGCGATCATTAGGAACAGACAGCAACAACTCTTTGCGTGAATGAATGAGAGATTATTATGAGTGATATTAAGTGACTGGTAAATAGATGTGTACCGAGTGATTTTCGTGATCGGAAGTTTGAGCGGTTCGTTGATATGTGTAGAGTTGTGTATAACGGAGATAACCTGCAAGGTGTATGCGGCAAATTACTGATAGAATCGAAAGTAGACTTCTAGCTAGAGTTGTAGAGACCGAAGTAGAAAACAAAATGCATGGCGGAAATAATACGCAATATGATGACTTGGAGAGTGGTTCCAGTTCGAGTTGGAGAAAGATGTGTAAGGGGCTGATTCAGTTGTCTGGGCTATCGTTAGTTCTTGATGTTGCAGGGGGTGAAAAAAATTGATCTAAGTATATTAACGAAGTCTCTGTATCAAGATTGATACCAGGACTAACGCCCCTATTCCATGTCATTTGTGTCTCCTCTCTCAATTGTAGGTTGTTTCTTCCTCAGCCAATCTCCAGTCACTTTCAAATATCACGTTACATACATGTCGCCGAGAGCGTGGATTCACTGTGGGGAACCAATAGCCTGCCTAAGGTAGGGTGGCTTCACTGATCCTGTAATGTTGGCATTATATTTATAGGGCTTTCGTTGTGGGCTAATACATACAATTTCTACCAAACTGGACAGCACTCGTGGTACGATCAGCTCCCCCATCCAGCAATGGAGGACGCGCACGCTTCCGATACGTACCGCATTAGAGCCGTAGCAACAGCAGATGTAAGCCAACATGAAAAGAAGGATGGCAGGAAGAGGTAAAAGTCTGTATCGCTGAATGCAGAGAATCTCGGAAAGAATCTACGCTGTAGAATTTCGATGAGATTTATTGTAGTCATCGATCTCACTGGCGCGGGAAAGTCGTCTATCATTGAAACACTCACTGATATTGATAATAATGTTGAGTGTCTCGTCTAATGCGCCAAGTGCAATGTTGTACTCGGGAAGATCAGACTGTTCTTTTTCGGCGGGTGCCACCTAGAAATGGCACGATATGTGAATACCACTGGCAATATTGGGTAAAACGCAATCTGCATATTGACTGAAAGGAGAATATCCAGTGCAGTGTGACAGTCAACAGTCTCGCCTCCGGTCAGCGCCTTGTCTTGAGCCCAGAGTCAAATCTGATTGGGTGACTAACCCTAACCGCCATCGACGCACCCATCACTGCCTTTTCAACAAAATTGACTACCACGAAAGGGATGTCTGATCATTAACTGCCTGACCCGAGTATGTATTTTGCAGTGTCGTGCAGAGCAACACAAAGCAATTTCTATCGACTTTGGTCTTCCTCGGCTTCTCATTTCTGTTTCGCAATGATTCCACCAGTCCGGACAGTCCCAGTCTGGGGTAGGGCTCAGTCCAGTCCAGTCCAAATGGAAGGTTGGACTGGACTAGACCACAGACTGCCAGTCTTGGACTGGACGGGCTCGGTCTGGACCAGGCCACACACACTTACAAATTCGACATCGTTTCATAGTCAAGTATCACTGAAAACATGACTCATCCTCACATTTGATAACCACTCACCTCTGAATACCCGCTCTGGGCAAAATTATGACAGTTCTGCCTGTATATTCGGTACCATCAAGATATATTTCTCCCATTAAAAGACCGATACTGTGAGAAATATACCCTAATCCTGGACACAGCGCTGGACTGGTCCACCCCTGGACTGGTGGAATCATTGCTGTTTCGCCAACACGTGACAAGGTTACTGCATATACAACCTAAAGGAGGGAGAAAGTTACGCCCAGCGATTAATAGTGGTAGGCAGACATTCTTGAAGATTGATGTGCGGGACAGCTGGTACCCAAGACTATGATGTGCGCGCGTGTTGCCATGTCAAACGAAGATAATGTCTTGTCTAATGAGATAGTCTACGTCGTCAATACACAAGAGAATCAGGTTATCGGCATTGCTGGAGTCCAATGCAGGCGGAGTATCTCTAGCAAGTTCGCTCGAGATCCAATCAATCCGACCAATTCAATAGTCAGTCCTCCGCAGATCCGACTTTATCGCAGGGCCGACCTTGTGCCGGAGCCTATTGCAACAGCGCGCACATCTCAACAATAATGGTATCATTTTGTGGTTGACAAGCTCTAGAGGTGACCTAGTCTCTAGTCAACTTCTAAGGATCATTCTTCTGGTACCACGTTCAAGCGCATCTGAACTTCCGAAGTGCACCGGAACGCTACCTCTAAGTATATCCAATTCTAGATACATGTTAGGTTAACTTTTGTAGCAATATAGATTGATAGATGCAGGTGTAAGCAGTGTTCCTAAGCGGCCAGGCCGGCCTTAGCGGCGGCTTTCAAATGAGGGCTAGGCCGGGCCTGCAGGCTTTTCCGGCCGGCCAGGCGGCTTTTCTTCTGTGTTCTCAACCGTCCCGTCCGTCCGTCCTGACCTAGGACGGGGACGGGACGCCGAAGCGCCGTCCGTCCCAGGGCAGGACTGAAACGGCGCCGTCTTTTTGGAGCAGGACGGTGACGGACGGTTAGGACGGCCGATAACGGAGCTTTCGCCGTCCCCGGCCGTCATCCGCCGACATCCATGGATGTTGATTTCTCAGTGTACATAAAACATAATCTCCTCGAAACATCAATTTGTAACTTTTGTCCTGTGCAATTAGGACTCGATTATCAATCATGATTGTAAATTATCTAAATATACTCGAGTGCTAAGCTCGCCACGTGATGTGGCTTTAACGCTGCGCAGTAACTGTGCCACATCACGTGGCGCGGTTAGCACTCGGCGACATGAGTATTCTGTAACCGCCCAATGACGATCGGGGACGGTGGATGTCGGCCGGAGACGGCGAAAACGCCGTCATTGGCAGACAACGGCCGTCCAGACGTCATTCATATGCTAGGACGGGACGGACGGTCTTGGCGCCGTCCCGTCTGTCCTGGCAAGATCTCGGACGGCACTGCCGTCCCCGGCCGTCGGACGGGACGGTTGAGAACACTGCTTTTCTTGGCGGACTAAGCCTAAACAGAATATTTTGTTTGAAAGATTCTCTGATGCCTTTACTAAGAAAGTCTCCAAAGTACGAAACATAAACCATATCCAATTCAATCATCGTAGCCCTGGCATTTCCGTATTCCATCCATCAACCAGACCAAGGCTTAGCAGGCCGATGCAGGCTTTTTAAATCACGTTCAGGCCGGGCGGCTTCTCACCCAGGCCGGGCCGTGCAGCTGACGAAGACATACAAAATATTATTAGTCTAGCCTGCGCCGATCATACTCACTATATATGAGAAGTACTATACTGCGGTTTACAGACCATTCGTAATTGCGTCCAGAACGTGTGAATTTCTTCAAAGTTATACACTGTAAAACGACAGACAGTACAAAGATAAAATTCTCTGAAATGAAAAATATTGCGAGACCCGCAAGTAGATACGAAAATTGTAGAAAGTTGCAAAAGTTAGAATAGGATTTAAAATTTTTTTGGTATAACGCATATATTCTCCTGCTGTATGTCTGCCCACAACCATCAATTAATCCCAACAACAATGAAATAAACGGAAAAGATTAAACTACTGTAGCTAGGTATCAGTATATGTAAGGACAGGAAATATTGGGATCAAGAAGGTCTGGCGTACTGTATTCATTGCGAGCAGTATGGAATGTTCTAGTCCATTCACAGAGGCGGTTCCTCCGCGGAGTACCTGGTCAGTTCACGGAGGCCCACCTTCCGTGAACTGACCGTCCGTTCGCGGAGACATGATACCCCACCTCCGTGAACTGACTAGTTCATTCGCGGAGTCAATCAAAAATTATAAATACTCTATCTAGTGAGCTCGCTCCTCCCTCCAAGTATTATTCCATTTGAACAGAATCATTTTGTAAGAACTTTGAACTGAAAAGAACGCGGCAAGACAAGGAAAACGAAGAAGAAAATCGAAGAAGAAAAACGAAGCAGAAAACGAAGCAGAAACGAACTGTCTGCGAGGTGTTGGCACGAAGGAAGGAATGGACTGCTGAGACCCGCTTATTGAATTGATTCTCTACATATGCGTCCAAGTGCATATAAATATATTCAAGTAAGAATAAACTTTTACCAAGCAATTTTCGCCGACTGTGTGAACTTTGAACTGTGTGAACATTAAGGGAAGGTTCTGCAAGGCAGTCACTTTCGCCAATGTTGAGAGCCTTAGGGCTAAACTTTGAATTTGTGACGTCTAGTAAACTGTAAACTTGCTGCCAACACGAGGTTGCCGCTTCGGGGGAATAGAGGCCACCGGTGTGGCCGCCACTCCTCGTGGTCTCTCCCATTTCAGGCCGAAAGCCTTTCAGTGGGTGTAGGGTCGTGACTAAATAGAACTGAAATAGTGGTACGAGTAGGTGGGTTGATGCTGAAGCCGCTGCATGCCAGTCCACTGCCACTCTGCTCCCTCCCTATATGCTCCTGTCATTCGCTTCAGACTTCATATGTTTGGGTGCAAGCTCCCTCCCTGGCACTGGCTTGCACTCAAGGTCTGGCCTGGGCTCTGGCTCAAATTCAAACTCAAACTCTAACTTTTAACTCAAACTCCAGATTGGCCACTATCACCTTCGTTAGCCCTTGGTCGCCTCCGGCCTTCCTTTTCTCACCTCCACTAGCCGCCCATTTGCTCGGTCGTTTTCATCGGCTCTCGCTTGCCCCCTCGTGTTCACTAGCCCACAGACCAGTGTTCGAAACGGGCCCGGCCAGCCCGAGGGCTTTGTCAAAGCCTGCAGGCCCGTATGGGCTTTCTTCAGAATTAATGTCAGACGAAGCTATTTTGAGCTGAATTGGTGTTGCGGAGCGATTATAAGTGGCAGAGGCGAAAGGAGTGGTCATATTACTATACGGCCTACATCATCTATCATGGCAGTGGAGCTGTCAGCATCTTCATCATCAAGCGCTTCTCTCCCTCTATGGGAACCGAAGCGGGCACGGCAGAACAGTGCCAGCAAAATTACTGATCAGCTCCATGTTGACAGTAGTTGTCTGACGTCACTCGGAGTTTAGCCCGGGATCAGTCGACGTTACTCGATGATGCCTCCGGTGGCAGCTCCAAGCTCTTCCGGACTTCCGGGCCGAGCATTTCTACCCTGAACACTTCTGATCCTGGGCCCGGGTATGATACTGGCATCAGGTGATGCCTTCTCATTTCTCTATATAAGTAGATCGCTTTTTCTCTTTTTTAGATCTTTAGACTGTGTACAATAGACAATCACTTTACACTGCTCTCAACACTCCACCTGTTTCATGACTCACCAGCTGAAAATGAGATTCCAGATCTCATTGCCTTCTGGCAGGTGCGCCTTAATACACCTCGCTGGTCCCACATCGCTAGGATGGCACTCTCCATTCATTGTATACCTGCCATATCCACTGAGGTTGAAAGGGTGTTCAGTAGTTCGAAGCTGCTTATCTCAGGTTGCCGAAATCGCATGGGGGATGATGTGATTTGTGCAGCTGAAGGTATGAAGTCTTGGGAAAAAGCGGGCATTGTGGAGTCAAATGAGGTCAGGAAGTTGGAGGAGATGCTTTGGGCATTGGAAAGACGGCCAGAGATGTTGTAAAATGAGACTAGGAGGTCAGGATCGAGAGGTGTACTTGCTTCATGGTTCCCACTACCCTATAGCTGATTACTTCCGAACCAGAGCCTCAACTGTCAATCCTTTCGGTCAAAGTATTCTTCTTTAGTTTGTGTTTGACGTCTCCAATTTATAGCATAGCCAGTAATGAAGTAATGATACCATGGCTCTATGACATTTTCAATGTGTGGGTGCCACCCGCGGACATGAATCGCGACCAATCACTCGGCCCGCTAGGGCTGGCAGGCCGGCCAGGCTTATCTCCTGAACAGCCCGCGCTAAGGGCGGCCGGCCAGGCTTGATATAAAGCCCGCTGGCCGGGCCTAAAGACGTCAGGGCCGGCCCGGCCCGCCGCGTGTCGAACACTGCCTCAGACAAGCTGAGCCATATATCTTCGTGTTCGCTACGATCGGCTGCATTTTGGATAGCCTAACGCAACTACAATTACACTGTGCACCATGTTATCATTTGAAACCGGCACATCTTCCTCATTTTCCTCTGCCTCATTGTCCTCCTCCTCTTCCTCTTCCTTTTCCTCCTTGAGAATCTCCTCATCCTCAGTATCCAGTTCAGTCGAATCACTAATCACATTGGCAGTATCCTCCACGGATATGGAATGTTATGCCTAGCATAATACCCTCGGAGCGGGGACACACACGATCACCCGCGACGTGCCCGATTGGGATGTCCTCGGCTATCACTCGTCTCTGAGAGCAGAGCGAAGCTAGAGAAAGCACCGCTTCGAATAGTGAAGCTACTCCCCACCAGACGCAGCTAGAGAAAGCACCGCTCCGAATAGCGAAGCTACTCTCTACCGAACGAAGCTACTGCTCCGAAGAGTGAAGCTAGAGAACGCAGCGCTCCACACAACGAAAGCTAGAGAAAGCACCGCTCCGAATAAACAAAGTTACTCTCTACTAGACGAAGCTAGAGAAAGCACCGCTCCGAGAAAGCGACGCTACTCACTACTAGACGACGCTAGAGAATGCACTGCTCCGAGTAAGCGATGCTACTCTCTGCTAGACGAAGGTAGAGAATGCACCGCCCCGAACTGCGAAGCTACTCTCTACCGAAGCTAGAGAATGCACCGCTCCTACCGACGAAGCTACATTCTATCGAACGAAGACTATTTGCCTGGAGGTTGCTAGACGGAAGGGGTACCACTGGTCCGGAGGCAGAAGCCGCGGGGCTGATGTCATAAAGGATACCAATGCTCCGAGTATAATCTAACGACGGTAAAGACGATACAAGGATCGGGAGATGGAGGCCTGCGGTAGTTGCGAGGGAAATTGGTTCGGAGGTTAGGTACGGAAGCTCTAGAGAAAAGTGTAGTTAGAAGTATATGTTAGAAAGCGAAGAAAGAGGTATAAAGACCTCTGAGTTCTTCGAGGGTAGAAAGGCATAATCATCACCTTCTCAGCGAGGAGAACAAGCCTTAAGAATATACGCATTTAGCAAGCCTATTCTTTTCGTTCAGAACCTTTTAGTGATTTCCACATCCCGAGTGAAGCTTCCAACCTGTTATACCTAGCATAATACCATCGGAGCGAGGACACACACGATCACCCGCGACGTGCACACCTCCGACAACCACCCACACCTCCGCTTGGTTTCGGCAAGCCACCTTTCATCCAATCAAATCGATTCTTTTCAGAACTCTTAGGCTTCGGAGTTCAGCTATTCTGCTAGAATAGTCTTTAGAAGCGCCAAAGAACATGTCTTCTCCTGGGATCTTAACGCCTTCCAGGCCTCGCAAGCGTCTACCGACTATGGGTCCTTTCCCACTCAAGTTCCCACTTATCAACCCTACGATGGAGATGAAGTCATGAATCTCCCTCTTCCCCCCAACGTACACGTTATCAGTGCAAGCATGCCCTCCCAGGATAGCCAGATCAACAATTACGAAAATCCGTCCCAAGACGGTGCACTTGGAGATGTTAGGGGTTTCCCCTTAGCATGCGTATGAAGTACATCAGGCTTAGTCTCCCAGGCTTACCGTTATTCAAAGATGAATCAGCGGTTAAGAACACACCCCTGAGGATGTCTACTGATGAGTTAGCAGACGGCTCAACATAGCCGGGTGAAATCCCCATAATAGTCTATGCTACAATACTACGTCTCAGCATAGGGAATAGCTACCCAGTGTGGAGACAGTACGCACACTCGATCAGACAGTAATCTTGGGGGAAAAAACCCATAGTACTGGCCAAGGCATGGGACACACCAACCATACTGCCGAAGCAATGTAACTGCCAAGCAGGGGTCTTCGGATCAGCTGTGCGTTACGGATCTGACCAGTGTTATCTTCGTTATCATGCTAATACTGGGACAAACCATACCCGTGCTTAGCTTCATGGATTTGGTTGGACAAGCGATATTATCTTAGTATGCGGGACTTTGCTATCTCTAGAGCTAGAATAAGCAAAGGAGATAAGCTAACTGCGCCCCGGTAGTTGACTCTACCTAAAAGATAAGTGCTTGGATCTAGACTGTCGAACCCCAGCTCTGCCGTGTTTACAACACGATAACTGATAGAGGGCACCCCCTACGGGGAACACGGATAAGACCCGATGACACTAGGTACGTGGCAATGTATGGGTTGGCAGCTCATTAAATCATTGATCACTATTCCACTGAATACGAAGAAAGATAACTAATACGAAGTAATGGTCCGATATGTATGTCAGCAACGTCATAACATGCAGGATAACCTTTGGGAACTCCTGGTGGGGGCTTACGCAACCACACGTTGTCAAACGGAACTTTCCACAGCTAACTACCGAGATCGGCTCTGAAGCAACGATCGGATGTTATGTGAACACCCACTATGGTGGACTGAGTGTTATTGAGATAGTACTATACACACACATCATAGATTACAGAGAAGTACCGTCACCCCTTAGCAGGATGGTTTGACGCGGAAATACTCACCTATAAAAGACCACCTTAAACCCACGAGTTTAAACACAACGATTCAAGCAACAGTCGAACAAACCACAGTCAGAACACAACAGCGGAAAAACCACCTGAAATATTATTAAGTTAATTACCTTAAGAATATTCACCAATAAACTTTTATGTCTATTACAGACGATCAGAAGATTCTCTACGCTCGCCTCTTGCACGCCCAAGCAAACACTCGAGCTAAATACGAACACCTCGCACGATACCTTGTTCGTAACAACCTTTGGGTAGAATACTACCACTACTTCCATACCGGTGAACTTCCTTCCCAAGTCGCCTTCGACGAGTCGTTAGAGGATTACCTCCAAGACAGTTACGACTTTTAAAACACACAGGGCCATACTGCAATAGATGCCCGTATTTATACATACAGTACAACGACGTAAACGTGTCACGTTTGAATTTCATATCTTTAGTTTTATCATCGTTATCAAGATACGCCTTTACCACAAGTCGGTACAACAATATCGATAAAACTAAGTCACATCTAGCTGCAGTATCCCCCTAACAGGAGACACGAGACACATCTACGACACGTCCAACATGCCAGGAACGATGCCAAGTTTCTCCATGGAATATGCGGAAATCCACCTAGAACCATCCACAGTGAGGATGGCGGCAGAGGGTGAAAAAGTGGACCATCAGGAAATGTCAGAGGCCGACATCTCTCCTCTCACCTCCATCGAAAGCACTCCCATGCAGAAGCCTCGCCTCCAAATTCCCGGCACTCCGATGGGAAACCTCGGAGCCCACTTGGAGCAAGCTAGGGGCGCCCTAGCACAACAATTGCGGCAAGCCTCGTCCTCCAGCACAGTGGTAGAAACCCAGCTGGAGGGGGGAATGGATTTGACCCGGAAAAATCGCAACATGGAGGGTGACAATTGGGACAACGAAAGCGACGAAAACGAAAGTGATGAAGAAATGAAGTCACCAACCACGCTAGCCTATGAGAGAAAGGTAAGTGTCAAGCCAAGACCACTAATAAGGTTTCCCACCACGCCACGCAAGCCTAGAGAAGGCCCCAATTGGCACAATCAGTGGGGAGATCAGTCCAATCACGGACAGAAAGAGAAGATCGAAGAATTGATTGGCAAAGTCGACAATATCAGAGCATGGCAAGAGAAGGAAATCCAATTTGCAGAGGAGGAGAAAGGTCATTGGATAGCGCTCAAAGATTGGGCAGCAAAGAGAGAAGCGGCAGAAGATCGAGCCAATGAACACAGGCTAGTTATGTCAAGTTGGAAAATGGCGATGGATGCCAGGTACACTGAAACAAAAGGGCAGATGCAGGGAATGGATGGCAAGCTCAACCAAATCCTTGCGTTCTGCGAGATGATTAAGAAAGAAGACGAAACGCCAAATGAGAAGAAGATGAATCAGATGGCAGACATGCTTTGCGGCAGGATGTGCGACTGTTTCGAAGCAAAGCAGAAAGAGCTGGACGAAACGAAAGAAAAGGCGGGGAAAGAGAGGGAGGTGGTTCGCAGGGAAGTACAAATGGCCCTAGGAATCACAGACATGGATATCGAAACAAACGAAGATCAGAAGGTCAGGGTGGAAGAGCAGGTGGATAGGCCTTGGAAATGGAAATTGACGGACAGGGTTTGGAGGATTCGAAACATGCCCCAACAATTGCGCCAGGAGGAACGGAGCCAGAGCCAGTGGCACTCGGAAACTCAGCGGCAAGACACAGGCACCGGCACCACCGGCCGTACCAAGAATGATTCAGCTCAAGGGAAAGGCGAAACCCACGCTAATCGCACCACCAAAAGCCCAGGGAAGCAAGGCACCGGAAAACGCCCCCAAGGGACCGAAGGCAGAACAGAAGAAGGAGGGGGGAGCTAAGGGAGTGAAGGAGACGCCCAGAGCACCCGCACCACCACAGCAACAGCAGCCAAAACAGCCAGAAGTTAAAAAGGCGACCTACACGGAGAAGTTGCCGGCGTCGGTAGCAGGACAAAACAAGAAGGATGAGGCGGGATTCCAGATAGTAGGAAGAAGGAAGGAGAAGAAAGAAGAAAAGAAGGAGGTGAGTGGCCTGGAACCCATACCCACTAACAAGAATACGCTGGAGAACAGGAGAGTCACGTTCAGGTGAAACAATGGCCTCCCGGTCTCTTTAAAGAAAGACACCGAAATCATGTCCGAAGTTAACAGAGCACTCTGGGCACGACAGGTCCCAGCACACATTAGAATGACGGGAATCTCGACGAACATGAGAGGATCCATCACAGCGTTGGCAGGGAGAACGCATCAGTGGACATGCTAATTGTATTCAGGGAAATTATCGTCACAGCGGCGAGAAAGGTAGACCCGGGCATCATCGACATTAAGAAGAATGAAACCTGGAGAGAGTAAAAATGCATGGAATCAACTTCGACCAGTAAATGGCAAAGAGATCGCGAGGACTGGAAATGCTGAGAGAGGAAATCCACGCCAAAATGAAGGAGTTATTGTTCCCATGGCGATAAGATGGATGGGAAGAGTGGCGGATATCAAGGAAAAGAAAAGAAATGGAGAGAAACAGGCATCATCGGTGGTGTTCGCTATCAAGGGGAAGAAGATGGCCCAGAGGTGCCTGGAGAAGGTGTTGAGGCAGCAGGGATATGGCACGAAGTAGAGCGTTATGTCAATGCGGGCCCGGACACCTTTTGTGAAAGTTGCTGTGGATGGGGACACCATGTTTCGAAGTGCGGAAGGTTGGGGATGGTCAGATGCATGCTGTGCGCAGGAGTCCACAAGACAGAGGAACATCAGTGCGACGTCGTCGGGTGCAAAGCCAAAAAGGGTCAGAATTGCAACCATAACGACAACAGGTGCGCAAACTGCAAGGGAGCACATATCGCCAAGAGTAATGAATGCCCCAAAAAACGAGAAGCCATCGTCAAGGCTCGAGAAGAACGAACCAGCTGGAAAGATCGGAGTCGCATCAGGACGAATGAAGTGACGGATCAACAAAGGCGAGAAGAAGATAAGGAGGTCAGAGAAGACGGAGCAGCCAGCACAAACGAAGCAGAAAAGAAGGTTGGAGAAGAGCTACCCGTCGATAAAGGAAAAGGAAAAGAAATTGAGGTGCAAGTACCGACCACACAGTCAGCACCAGAAAAGTCGATCACAGAGACCCGATGGTGAAAGTCCTACAGCAAAATTGTGCGAGGAGTAGGGAGGGAACTCTGTTGGCGATTGAAAAGGGAATAGAAAGGGGGGCAGATTTGGTAGTAATGCAAGAGGCGTATCAAGGACGAGGGGATGAGTACCGAACCAGCCACCCAGGATATAGGTTTATCAGAGGAAAAAGAACAATGACGGCAACTAGGGTTGATACTACGGTTGCAATCGATGAAATAACAGGCCTGGGCGGGGATGGAGACGTCCAGGTTTTCGACATCACCGACGAGAGAAACAAAAAGTTAGACTGGTTAACGTTTACGACCAACTCTATCAAGAAAACAACATCAGATCGACGACAAGGCCAGCAAGGTCGGCGAACTGGAAAGAGATAATGAAAGCAAGAAACGTCGTGCTGTGTGGAGACTGGAACGCCCACAGCAAAGAATGGAACGACCGGTGCACTCAAAGAAGAGACGCGACCTTCTTTAGAGACCTAATTCACGATCACGAGCTGCAAGTCATGAACGACGATGAAGACACGCGCTACACCACAGTAAACGGCAGTGTAATAGGGTCAATAATTGATATCACCCTAGCGAAAGGGGAAGTGTGCAACGATCTTATGGTCGAAACACTCACAGGAGTGGACGACGCAATGCTATCCGACCACATAATGATCCAGGTTATATGGGGGAAGGATTCCCAAGAGATCGGAACCAGCAACAAAATAACAGGATGGAACATAGACAAGATGAAGGAAAAGGATTTGAAAGAAGCGAAAGAGATGTGGACGGAGCGGTTGGAAGGTAGAACAATCTTGTCGGAAGAAAGCACCATACTGGAGCTGGAAGAGGAAGCAACCAAGATCAGAGAGGTTTTAACGGAAGTGCTGAATCGGAAGGCGAAGAAACTCAGGGTGTGTGCCAGATCGAAGCGATGGTGGAACCAAAAAATTAAAGAAAAGAGGAAGGTTTTGGGGTTCTGGAAAAGAGAAAGAAGAGCAGGAAGATCGAATGAAGCCAGAGTCAAGGAAGCAAGAAAATATCTTCGGAAAACAATAAGGGCGGAAAAGGAAACATGTGGAACACATTTTTGCAAGAGGCGGAAGAGGAGCAAGTGTGGAGAGCATTGAAATATAGGGACAGAAGGGAGAAGAAACGGTTAAGGCGTTAAGGAATGAAAGAGGAGAGCTCGTTACCTCTTGGGACGAAAAAGCCGAACTGATAAAACAAGTAGGGTTCCAAAACCGCTAGAAGGAATCAAACACGAACAAAGACTGAAGGAGCTGCACCTACTTGGAAATCGGAAGAGAAGAGGTCCACGCAGCAATCTTCGAACAAAGCGTCAGGAAAGCGGTAGGACCAGACAGAATCAACTTCAAGGCAATCAGACTCTTATGGGGATGGGATGAAGAGAGAGTAGTAGCCTTGGTTCAGACAGCAATACAACTTGGTCACCATCCTAAAGAATGGAAAACAGCGACAGGAGTGGTCATTCCCAAACCAGGCAATCCCGATTATCACTTGGCCAAGGCCTACAGGGTCATCGCACTCCAAAATTGTCTAGGAAAAGTGGTCGAGAAGGTAGTAGCAACAAAAATCGCAGCCGAATGTGAATGGAAACTACTGCACGATGGCCAATACAGATGCAGAAAGCGAAGGTCAGCAATCGATGCAGTTGGAAGGATGGTACAGAAAGTTGAAGAAGCATGGGCAAGGGGGAAAGTTGCATCAGCGCTGTTGATGGATGTGAAAGGAGCCTTTCCGAGTGTAGCAAAGGGGAACCTTATCAAGAGAATGGAAGACATGGGATTGGAAGCCGATGTGTGTCGATGGGTGGAAAGTTTCATGTCGGACAGAAAAGCAGTCATGAGGTTGGACGGCAGAGAAGGAAAAGTTATGGAGATCACCACGGGGGTTCCCCAAGGATCACCAGTTTCACCGATACTGTTCGTCATATAGATATCAGAGCTGTTCGAACAAGTTGAGGTGGGGGTGGAAAATATGTTAGCACTTTCTTTCGTGGACGACGTGGCCTGGGTGGTCGAGCGACAGGATGTCACGCAGTGCGTACAGAGGATGCAGAGATGTGCAGTTGGAGCGATGAGATCGGCCGGAAGGAATGCAGTCGAATTCGACACCGGCAAACAGAAGCAATTTTGTATTCTAAACGACCAAACCATCAAGGATCCAAAGTCAAAATGAAGATCGAGGTTGGGGAAAATAAAATCGCGTTCAATGAGAAACCCACCAGGTGGCTAGGGATACAGCTGGATCGAGAGCTAAGATTCCAACACCATCACGAAGTGGTCATGGCGAAAGCCAAAAAAGCACAGGCCAGAGTTAGAACCATTACGGGGAAGCATGACCTGAATCCACCAAATGTTGGAAGAGTCCAAGTAGCCGCAGTCCAGTCAATCGCCCTGTACGGAGCACAACTGTGGTGGGATAACCAAATCGGAAGGGAACAGGACCTGGAAAAGCTGGTAAATCAGTCAGCCAGACACACAACGGGAATGTTCAGAACAACACCAAAAGTCCCCCTCATCAAGGAGGCAGGGTTCAGACCAGCGAAATCACTACTCAACAACAGACAAAGACGATTCGCAAAACGACTAATTGAAATGCCAGACGGTCTCAGAGGAGGACGTATTATGTAAGGGGAGAGTGGATTGGCAAAAAGATTGAGAAAATGTCTTGGTGTGAAAGGAAAGGTGGAACAAAACACCATACTGGAATACGAAGTAAAGGCTGAAGCGAAAGTGATAATATCCGAAAGACAACAAGCCCTGAAGGAAGCACAGGTTACTAGTGATGGGCTAATCTATTGGACTGACAGATCAAGGATGGAGGATGGAAGAGTCGGATGTGCGGTGGTTTGGAGGGAAGAAGAGGAGGAAGAATGGCAGAGTGAGAAATACCACCTCGGGAAAGAGAAAGAAGTTTTCGACGCAGAATGCTACGCTATCTCAGAAGCTGTAAGAATAGCAGCAGTCAGGTCAGACCACGAGGAATTCGAAAAAGTCACAATCTTCTCCGATTCCACTATAGCGATAACCAGGGTCCAGCATACGAAACCTGGCCCAGGACAGAGCATCGCCATCAAGTCGGTCGAAAACAACAACAAACTGTACGCAAAGGGCATCCAAGTGTTATATAGATGGGTGCCGTCCCACGAGGGGGTGGAGGGAAACGTGCAGGCAGACGAGAAAGCGAAGGCCGGAGCCCTGGGTGAGGAAGAAAGGGTTAAAGCAATTGCAGAAAAGCACAAAGGAATGTCATTCGCAGCGATTCAGAGGAGGGTCTCAGAAGCGAAGTGGTCAGAGACAAAACAGTGGTGGGAGGCAAAGCTCAGCAAGAAGGCCGTCTACAGAATGAATATCAAGAAAAGAAAAATGGCGGATGAAGTGAGCCGAACAAGGAAGATGATCGCGTCAAGGTATTTACAGCTTAAAGTGGGGCATGCACATACGGCAGTTTATCTAGAACGGATCAAGAAGAAGGAGAGACAGGAATGCTGGTGGTGTCAGCATAAGAAGCAAACGAGAGACCATCTTTTTAAGTGGTGCAAAAAATGGAAGAGACAGCAGATAGTTCTTTGGGAGAAGTTGAAAGTGAAGTGCAAGTGGAAGGAGGGAAGAACAAAGGTGCCAATGTCTCAAGTGTTCGATACAGAAGAAGCCGTCAAGTCCGTGTTAGAGTTTCTGCATGATACAGACGTTGGAAGAGTTTCGGGAGTGAGGGAGGGGGTTGAGGGAGAAGAGGTAGAGGAGGGTGGAAGTAGTGACGAAGAATATGGGAGGAGGTGGGGTGCGAGGCAGAGGAGGGTGGAAAGTTTGTATGATAACTCAGGCGCACTGGGGGGAAGGAGATTAGGAAGTATGACTTGGAAGCAGGGAAGGCTGGGGTGCTGAGGCCTTGTGCCCGGCCTTGGTTAGAACTGTGGAAGTGCTTAGGATTAGGATTATGCCATGGCCGCAGGCGGCCAAATGCAATATGATTACAAACAAACAAACCCGCGACGTGCCCGATTGAGATGTCATCGGCTATCACTCGTCTCGGAGAGCAGAGCGAAGCTAGAGAAAGCACCGCTCCGAATAGCGAAGCTACTCTCTACCGAACGAAGCTACCGCTCTGAAGAGTGAAGCTAGAGAACGCACCGCTCCAAACGACGAAAGCTAGAGAAAGCACCGCTCCGAATAAGCGAAGTTACTCTCTACAAGACGAAGCTAGAGAAAGCACCGCTCCGAGTAAGCGAAGCTAATCACTACTAGACGAAGCTAGAGAAAGCACCGCTCAGAGTAAGCGATGCTACTCTCTGCTAGACGAAGCTAGAGAATGCACCGCCCCGAACTGCGAAGCTACTCTCTACCGAAGCTAGAGAATGCACCGCTCTGAACAACGAAGCTACTCTCTATCGAACGAAGACTATTTGCCTGGAGGTCGCTAGAAAGAAAGGATACCACTGGTCCGGAGGCAGAAGCCGCGGGGCTGATGTCATAAAGGATACCAATGGTCCGAGTATAATCTAACGACGGTAAAGACGATACAAGGATCGGGAGATGGAGGCCTGCGGTAGTTGCGAGGGAAATTGGTTCGGAGGTTAGGTACGGGAGCTCTAGAGAAAAGCGTAGTTAGAAGTATTTGTTAGAAAGCGAAGAAAGAGGTATAAAGACCTCTGAGTTCTTCGAGGGTAGAAAGGCATAATCCTCACCTTCTCAGCGAGGAGAACAAGCCTTAAAAATATACGCATTAGAAAGCCTATTCTTTTCATTGAGAACCTTTTAGTGATTTCCACATCCCGAGTGAAGCTCCCAACCTACCTCCGAAGCAGTCCCGAATGAAGTACGGATACTGCTTTGACCGGGTAAACCTGGAGTGACACTCCCGGTGTCACACAACCTACCTCCGAAGCAGTCCCGAATAAAGTACGGATACTGCTTTGACCGGGTAAACCTGGAGTGACACTCCCGGTGTCACACAACCTACCTCCGAAGCAGTCCCGAATAAAGTACGGATACTGCTTTGACCGGGTAAACCTGGAGTGACACTCCCGGTGTCACATGGAATCAGTACGAGCGCAAGCATTTCGTTGTGTATTTGCTCGACGGCGTTTTTGATTATGGCTTGGCTCAGGTGGCTGATCTTGTGTGTCGTTCAAGATTGAAAGTACCAGATAGTGCTGCAGAAGCTCCAGTATTTGTGTACTGCGCACCACCATCTCGGCCATGGCAATGAAGTGTGCACTGCATGAACGTACACAATTGGGCTGCGCTGAATATACTCTGTTGCGCTGTGCTGGGCGTACTCAGTTGCGCGGCGCTGAATGTACTCACTTGCGCTGCGCTGAACGCACTCAGTTGCACTGCGCTGAACGTACGCAGCTTTTGGTTTTGTTTTAATCATACTGTATTCACTCTATTTAGAGTATGACAGACCCCTAATCCCCGACGCCTCCGGACAAGCCAGCTAGATGGCGAAGCTCCACAACTACTACCCGTCGTCCCCTCTGACAAAAGAAAGTAAAAAGATTGGTAAGAACATAGGAAAAGAGAAGAGCCAAACGAAAGACCACCGATTCAAAGACCCCCAAAGAACCTCACTCCTCCACGAATGTACACAGCTGCGCTGATCGAATTCATCTGGAGAGCCAGCTGAGTGTATGTACAGCTAGTGCGTATGCATATATGCGTGCAGAGTAGAGTATTTATAATTTTTGATTAACTCCGTGAATGAACTAGTCAGTTCACGGAGTTGGGGTATCATGACTCCGCGAACGGACGGTCAGTTCACGGAAGGTGGGCCTCCATGAACTGACTAGGTACTCCGCGGAGGAACCGCCTCCGTGAATGGACTAGAACATGGAACGTTTCCAAGCTACTGGATCAAGCCTCTGGCGTATGTGTCACATCCATGGAGGGCTGTGCAGCAACTGATGGATCAGGACTATTGGGATTACATGCCGTCTGACTGGCCGGATGTGATGAAATCTGTGCGGGAGACGGTGCTGTACGCTGTGACCCTGGTCGAGCTTCTGCCAATTTATATGGGGTTAGCAATAGCAACAAGTGTCATGGAGTTTAGATTACCAATATCGTTGCCCGGAGGCTGTGAAAGAGGGATCGAAATGTTTTGTTGCCTCAAGGCTCGTCTGGTGTATACTGCAGAGGCAATGCTTGCGGCAGCCCCCGTTACTCCTACCACCGTCCCGATGACTCCAATAGTGAGTGTCCCAGGATCGTTGCCGTCCATCAAAATTTCTATCTTAAGGAACGCGTCGTAGAACGCATCAGAGCCTAATTCTCCAGTAAACAGAATCTCATCGACCGAAAGTGTGTCTCGGGGCTGATCAAACGGATCGCCATGAATATCGACGAGGCTGGAGAAAGTTCTATTAACGAAGGTTTCTCGTCGTTGGACACACTCATCACAAAGGAAAACCTGGCTGTTGGCTTCGAAACCATCGTTTGCTTTCCAGTAGCAGGTATCGCAGTATTCTGGGCCTGTTGCTAAAACCACCGGTGCTAAAACTTCCAGCGCTGAAACTGACCTGTGGTTCAGCCGACGAAACTTCTTCAAGGCGGCTTTCAATGACTCTTCTTGTGGAAATCTCGAGTACCTATAACCATGAGGATGCCTGGGACTATTGCGCAATTCAAAGTGAATAGGCTGTACGTAGGCCTGAGCAAGGTGATGTCTGTAGTCACGATCTCCGTAGATCCATAGCAAGAAAGCATTCCGATGTCCGAGGCAGGACGCACAGGGTCTGATACTGATCCTCGAGGTATAGTAACTGAGTCTGATTCTGATCCCCAAGACATCACAGGGACTGACGTTCGCAGGATCTGTTACATCACCAAAAGCCGCCTGCCGAGCCTCTACGCAACACCGTTCGCAGTATCTAAATTCGGACGCGCCCACCCCCGACTTTATGAATTCTGTCATACTTCTCAGCTCTTCTACGAGCCTCTTTTTGCTTTGGATGGATGAATCATCCACACCCTGCGCTCGCTCCTGTCGCAAAAGCGCTTGTGTACTTAACTTCAAAGCATCGCCGTACTTGCCCTGCTTGTAGAGTACTGAAGCGATGATGTATAGAGTGTCGATTGTCTGTGGATGCTCGTCGCCTAGGGCCACCTCCGACCTCGACAGCACTGTACGGTAGTACTCCAGTGCATCATCGTACTTTTGATGGGTTTTAAACAGCTGTGCTATGTCGTTGAGAATGTGTACCGTTTCTGAGTGATGTGCGCCGTGGACCTGCTCATATCCAGAAAGTGCCTGCCGATAGTACTCTAGCGCGTCGTCGTACTCTTGGTTGTCTTTAAATAGCCGTGCCATGTCTTTGAGAATGTTTACTGTATCTGGGTGATGTGCGCCATGAACCTCCTCATATCCGGACAGTGCCCGCTGATAGTACTCTAACGCCTCGTTGTACAATCTTTGGCCGGCGAGAGCAGTAGCCAAACTGTTGACGGTAGATAGTGTTGTTGGATGATTCTTTCCTAGGACACGCTCTCTCTTAGAAAGCACTTGCTGGAGAAATCGCCTTGCTGAGAAGTAGTCTCTTTGATTCAAGAACATCAAGCCGATATCGTAGGCAGTGGAGATCGTGTCTAGATGATCCGCTCCTTGGGCCCGGGCCATCTCTCGGACCCGCTCCATCTCCAAATCTGCTGCGCTAGTAGTGTACGCCATAGGATAGGAATTAGAGGTAGCTCTTTGCGTACGGATTCTTTGAGCTCTTCAGAGGTAGATAAGTAGTGTCGGTGCTGCCAAGAAACCAGTAATAAGAGTTTGCAGCTAAACCAAATTGAGTGAGATCCGGGATGCACAACATGTACTCCAGTCTCGTACTCGGTTATAGAAGGCGAAATTAAAAATGTTTAATCCATGCTCCGATCGGATCAAGGATTCGTTCCCGATTTGGTCTTCTATACCGCTCGCCGCAGTACGCTAGAAGAACCACTACGCATCTTGCATAATTCTAGTTTTCTAAATGGGGATAAGGTATCCACTCATTTCGCCGGAATGCGTATGCCGAAGTCGTTCCACTAAAAAACGTTAGTTCGTTGGGGGCGGTGTCTACATGTGCATCTTTATGCCTGCATGAAGCAGCCTCGCACTTACTCTAGAGTACATCCCGTCTCTGCCGGGTACGGTTGAACCCTCGGCAATGGCTGAGCTGTAGCAACAGAGGAGTACAGTATATATGACAACTACCATAAAAGTCATTCAAGCAGTAATCCAAGGAAAGTATTCTCAGAATTATGTGAAGTATTTATTTGTATTTCTCACTTATTCGAATTAATTTACCAAGTACTGTACTACTCATTATGGTTAGGAGGTCAGCACTCAGTATTCAGCAGCGGGTGTCAGTCCCATTTTTCAGGGTACTGGGCAGCGTCAGGATGCTATTGCCCCATCAACTTTTCCGGCCAGCACTGGTTGCAGATTTCAATTTTGCACCAGAACTAAATTGCCAGTATATGACCTCCAAAAACCAAGCCAATTTCACCCTGTCCAATCATCCGGAAACTGTCAGATATAGTTGTCCCATTCAAAATTTCGCTTCAGCACTCAGCCCCGTCCCAACTATAATGAGTAGTACAGAATTTTCGCAACGGGGTCGTGGTTGAGTTCTATTATGATTACTAGAAAGAGCGAAAATACATGTATTTTATAAAAGCTCTCTGGAAACATATTTTCAACTATAAATGACTACCCCAAATGTCTTCAAATTTTCTTTTGACCTTGTACTCAATTTATTTGCGTTTTTCTGATTGTGTTTCTTTGTAGGCTGTTCGCGAACAGCGAACAAGGAATAAGGTTGATGCTGGTCGGCGTCAACCGATTGTCCGTGCTGCAGTGCGCTCTGCCAAACGCATCAACCGAATCCAGCAAAAGTGCACTGTACGTCTTGGCGAAACAGAAACAGCGCATTAAGTCGACAGCAACGATAGCAAGTGGAAAACGGACAGCGGCGATCGATTTTGGACGTCGAATTGACCCCGGAGTGAGCTTCCCAGCACCTTCTGGACCGCCGGAGGAGGGCGCGCACAAGAATCCACGCAGTTGAGTGGATTCACGCCAAGTCTTGGCAAAAAACGAAATTGACCCTACGCGTCGACCATCGAGCAAGCGACGACGAGGACTACCCTGGAAGAGGTGTGCTTAGCCGAAGTGATAACCGAAGTCAGAGGGAGCGAGAGGAGCGGCCTGGACACGGGAGAAGTGGCAGACGGGAGGAGCGACACGCCTATGGATATGGCCATGGAGATAGCGACGGCGGTGACACCCATCGCTACGGAGACTGTGGGCGAAGCCTGTTGGCACGGGATTTGGGCCGATGGCTTGTGTGGCGTTCGGCATAAAGCTGCGGGTATGAGGCCGGTGGCTTGCCGCCCACATGGGCCGCCACCATCCCTCATGCCGAGGAGTAGGTCCAGCCCCGGCAGCGATGCCCGGCATTGGTCCCCGGATGTGATACTCGGCTTCGCCAAGTATGCTCTCTCCTTTCTCATATATTTACCTATCTTTCTCTCTCTTTGCTCTTTAGACAATCACTTTTGGACGATCGTCAATTCAATATCCCTATTCGTACTCGATTGATCTCAACAGGTTATGAGCCCGGCGCTTTCGGTTCTTTTGGAATTGACATCTCTTAGATTATAGAGTTTTATCGTTTTAAAGAGCTGCCAGCTGTTGAAGTCTCGCATATCGACCTTATCCTTTTTGAGCCTGCCAGTTTGAGTTTTGTCGGAATGGATGCCTACTATTAGTAGTTGTTTATTGTCTCTCCTCTGCCTTGTGTTTCAGTGGATCGAGTTGACCTCTATTAGTATTTCTTTATCGTTTCTCCTCTGCCTTGTGTTGCAGTTGATTGAGTCGACGCCTAATAGTAGTGGCTTCATCGTTTCCGAACCTCTGCCGCCTCCAAACCATTGAACACTGATCACAACCATTGGGTTGGCTGTGTGTCCCCTTTCTCTCTTGAGTCGACTGCTTGTCCTCTACCTTCCTTGGGCTGACTTTGAGCCACTACCTTCTTCCGTGGGCTTTGTGTCGACCACCTCTCCTCCTGCCGACTACACGTCAACTGCACCTGGAAGCCTCAAGCACTTCCGAAGTGTCGAGTGCCATGCAACCTCAAACAGTGTGTCGACCATTCTCCTTTGTATTGACTACTCCGCGTTCTACAATCTTTGTGTCAACCACATGTTCTTGTCGACCACCTCTCCTCGCGTCGATGACTTGTTGCTGTCAACTACTCCTTATGTCAACATCCTTCGGAAACACAGTGTGCTGTTCAAACTATCTTCAATGAGCGCGTTATGGACAGCGGATACTTGGGCGATGTCGGCCGACACACAGTTATGCGATTCTGGAAAGTGAACCCCAAGAGAGCAGTGTGGGCAATTTTGCCCATGCATCCCCTAAGTCTAGACTCCTCACGGTGAGGATAGGAAGCTCTGTTGTGAGCCGTACATTGCGTACCTAAGACCGTGCAACTTTGATGACGACAGCGATTTATGACTCTCAGGATCTGTACCCTGATTTTGAATTTGAGAGGTATTGAAGGATGTGTTTCGGGTATGGAATTTGGGCAGTACTTCATTGGATGTGTATGATTTATCAGGACTAGGGCTTGGATTTGGATTTCATCTCCGGGGAGTATTTCTTTGTTAGGGTTCAGGTCTTTCCCTATCTGTTTTCCTCTTCTGTCTTGGCTTTTGTCAACAGGTTATGTGGGACTTGGAGGATTTTATGGCCTGTGTTTATTTTCTCTTCTCTTCTGCCCTTTTCAATTGGTTTGTTCACTTTTTTTGGAACGCCTTGGGCCAAGAGGGGAGTGTTGGCATGGGATTTGCCGGATGGCTTGTATGGCATTTGGCCTAGAGCTGTGGGCATGAGGACAGTGGCTTGCGGCCCCTGTGGGCCACCACCTGCCCCCATGCCGAGCACTAGGTCCAGCCCCAGCAGTGATGCCCGGCATTGGTCTCCGGATGTGATGCTCGGCTTCGCTGAGTATGCTCTCTTCTTTCCCATATATTTGCCTGTCTTTCTCTCTCTTTGCTCTGTAGACAATCACTGGTGTACGATAGTCAAGTCAATATCTCTATTCATACTCGATTGATCTCAACAAAGCCAGATTTGAGCCGACGAAGAGAAACAAGAACGGAAAGTTGAGACAGAGGAGTGGGATCCCAGCGACCGCCTGGCCCCTCCGGGACTGGAGTAGCTGGATGGAGCGAGCGGCTCAGCAGAAAGCCCCCAAATTAGCACAGCTACACTGAACCATGGTGAAGATGGCAAACATGCTGGAGACGCAGACTGTACTGCAGGAGGCACAGTGGCAAGGGATGAAAACGTGGTGGGAGGAAAAAGAGGAAAAGCGGGACGCACACCACTGGGATGACGTACTGTGGGGTAAAGGCATCACGGACAGTGTCGCAAGAGTTGGGCTGCAACAGAACGAGACTAGAGAGAGGAAATGAATGCGGACACAAAGGGTGTCAGCCTGGAGGCTTTGATACACACAGACCTGAGGCAGACAGGTGGACCGAAGAAGTTGAAGGAGCGCCAACAGCTGCAGCCTGGAGGGCAGCTCAAATCAATGCCAATGCCGGAACCAAACCCAAACCCAAACCCAAATACAAAGCCGAACTCAGCACCAGGACTGAGACCTACACTGGCACGAACGCCGAGAGCCACATCAACAGCAAAACGGGCAATGAAATCAGTGCCGACACCGACCAGACGATTGGAGACAGTCCCACCACGCAAACAGAACAAGCTGGCCAACCCAGCCCAGCCCCGACTACAGGCTTGAGCATGGCAAACAGACGCCTAATCCTAAGGAGAGACGAGAGTGTGCCACTCCCCAATTAGATGGCCCAGGAAATTGCGTCAGCGATCAACAGAGCACATTTCCACCAGCAGGCCCCGGCCCACATTTGGATCAAGAATGCAAGTAGGAATGCGAAGGCGGCGATCACAGGAATCACACACCAGAATGCGACAGCAGAGCTGGCTCTGCAGTACCTCGACTTCATCATCACTGTAGCGAGCACTGTCGACAACGGTGTCATGGATGTGGAAGAGGCTAAAGATCCATATAGTACCTCTATTGGTTTAGATGGGAAAAGGCACAGAAGGCCTGCAGAAGATGCGAGAGGACTTTGATGCGGAGCACAAGGGCATTGTGATCCCCACCCAGGTAGGATGGCTGGTGAACCGCGCCATCAGGGGGAGGAGGCAGAATGAAGAAATCGCCGCATCATCAGTAGTTTTTGTTGTAAAAGGAAGCAAGGTGGCATAGAGTTTATTCAAGAAAGGCATCAAGGGGGCGGAAGTGTGGTACTGAGTCTGGGAGTTCAAGAATGCGGGCACCTACTGTTAGGGGTTCTCCCTGAACAGCAATAATAGTATCTGTACGAGAGCGATAAAAATATATCATAGTATTGTGATATGCTGTAACGGCAGGCGGTTAGGGTTCCCGCAACTGGCACGTAACGTGTCCAGGGCTGGGTAACGGCCATTCTATATAGTCAGCTCGCCACGAGACTTAGATCTCTAGCAGATAATCTTACCATACACTTTTACATATACTATCACTCGAGTCCACGTTTGCAACTGTATCCACCCAATTACCATCTATATCGGTATGCAGCCGGAAGCTGGCATACGCACCCTTACACTATTATCGCATTTTCAGTATACGGATGCGTTTCGCTCACGGGATTCGCTGATGTCAACTTTACACCTTTTCCGACGTGTCACTGCAACCAGTGTTCAAAACGGGCCGGGCCGGGCCGGGCCTGACATCTTGAAGCCCGGCCCGAAGGCTTTATATAAAGCCCGGCCGGCCGCCCTTAGCGCGGGCTTTTCGGGCTTAAGCCTGGCCGGCCTGTAGGCCTAACGTGCCGAGTGCTCATTTGTGATTCACGTCCACG
Organism: Trichophaea hybrida; assembly: GCA_015178995.1. Taxonomy (NCBI): domain Eukaryota; kingdom Fungi; phylum Ascomycota; class Pezizomycetes; order Pezizales; family Pyronemataceae; genus Trichophaea; species Trichophaea hybrida. The sequence goes on from WHVE01000190.1 coordinate 81,764, forward strand.
GGTGGCATCTACAGATTGAAAAAGTCATAGAGCCATGATATCATTACTGGCTATGCTGTAAATTGGAGGGACCAAATACACACTACAGAAGAATACTTTGACCTGATAGATTGTCCGGTAAAGCTCTGGTTTTTAAGAAATAAGCTGTGGGGTAGTGGGGTCCATAAAATGCCCAGAAGAAAACAAAGCAAGTACACCTCTCGGTCCTGACCTCCTAGCCTTATGTCAAACCACATCAGGCTGTTGTTTCAATGCCCAAACCGTCACCTCCAACTTCCTGACCTCACTTGACTCCATAATGCCCGCTTTCTCCCAAGATTTCATACATTCAACGCACAAATTATGTCATCTCCCAAGCAATTAAAAAGCCCATACGGCCCGCGGGCTTTGGCAAAGCCCGAGGGCTTTTAATTTAAAAGCCCGGCCTTCGTGGGCTTTGAGATTACCGGCCCGGCCCGGCCGCCCCAAAGCCCGCCTGAAAGCCCGAGGGCCGGCCCGGCCCGTTTAGAACACTGACTGCAACTCGACAATCGAACGATGAGAGTGAACTATACATACGTTGAGAGATCTACCAATCATAACGATGATCATACGGACGAGTCTACCTCAAATTGAGTCAATTGATGAAAACAGAGATGACTTCGGAAGCTGCATCGCCAGCGACACGCATCAGTGGTCAAGATGACCAATTCCCACCCACCAAGAGGATAAACTCATCATACGAGAGATCTTGTATACAATCAAACGAGATACGTTGACCGATGACTGCAATTTAGCACCGACTTTGGAGAAGCTGCAACTACAAGATCACGTTACCCCTTAATGTGTCAATTCATGGTGGAAGTCTGACGAAATCTGAAGACAATATACGAGTCAACTTGTTACATTTTCTACATTCAAGTTCACTTACGATTGCATTCCTCACACCAACGGAAGAGACGAGGGGGCACTTACGGAGGAGAGCCAGCCCAGTCGAAGCTCTCCTGCGGCAGAGAAGAAGGAAATACGAATTGAAGAAGAAGGAGAAGACGCACCCACTGTGGAAGCATACAAGATGTGGAAGACCGACTACAATTACGAATCCTACTAAGAACACCTCCATTATGAACAATCGTGATCGGCTTACCATTTCGCCGAATACCGCCTAGAGAAGCAGTTGAATTAGGTGGTCTATTCTGATGACCAATTCCGACCGATTCGGATGACCGAGTCGGATCACACCACATATGCTATCGGCAGAGGCTAAGTTAAACCTACATCCCGAGGGACAACAGTCCATCGAGCTTTGTACCGGCAGATACGAGAATGCCAAATTTCATATATCCAGATAGCCAATCACACGATCGGCAACCGAGCATGATCTCATTCGACCTGGGACAACAGTCCAGCTTCGAACAAGTGTCCACCCTCGGATTAATGTCCGCCCTCGGACAAGAATCCAACCTCCACAGTTTGTGTCTTCCGCACCCAGAATTCTTTTATCAATCCAGCTTGTCTTGGCCGAACATCTGAGATCAACGGCGTTATGCCAAAAGGACCGTTTGGCCAACGTGTTCCTTATATATATATACTTTTGTAACTTGTCACATCTCGTTGTGGATGGACAGTCCTGAGGATCCCAAGTAGATAGGGGGCTTGATAGTCCTGAGGAACTACGTGGAGAAGTGGCAAGCACTGGCTGCAGATCTCAACTGTACTCTGCGGTCGGAATTAGATTTTATAAAAAACAAAGTTCTGAATGCAGATCCCATTCTTACTCTGCAGTTGGAGCAAAATGCGGTGAGGACTACAGAGTTTCTGAAGTACTATACCGGGAGCACCGCATATATGGCAACCTATCCTGCCGGCTGGGTGTCATGGCACTGGCCCTTTGACTGGGAGTTTGCACTAGGGTTGCTGAGGGCTATGGGAGAGCGGTCTCACAGAGGTGAATACCCTCGTATGCCGGACGAGCGAGCAGGAGCAGCGACAGTAGTTGCGGCAGAAGAGCGTCCACTTATGGGATGCTTGAATGACTGCTACTGGCGCGCCGAGACACGAAGGGAGCAAGCCATCAGCGTACGGCTCCATTGTGACCATATGTTTGTATCGCTACTTCTGGATTTACCTTTCACCGCTTCCATCCTCTTTTGCATTACCAATTGGGCTAATATGAGTAGATGGAGCTGGAAAATGTGATGGCACCGATAGTGCTACTTGAGGCCCTATAATCAAAGATTTCCAGATTACCGCGAGAAGAGAGTACAGACAACTGAAGTTGCCGCAAACAGAATCTTGACAGTGAGACCGGCCAGAGGCTTTGCAGAGGCTTTGCAACGGCACCGTAGAACGGAGACTCTTGCTCTTGCATGGAACCAATGATATCGAAGATGTAATAGGCGATCTGTATAGACGTACTAAGAGCTACGGCAGAGGCCACAGAATATGGAATACGACCTACTGCCTCGGGCGGTACACGAGGTTATGTGGAATTCTATCCTTCTCATGATCCATTCCGTTAGATGACAAGTTACAAGACTAGCAATTGAGCGCAGAAGATATACAGAGACACAGATACGTGATGTACTGGTGGCATAACTCCACCGAGTACACTCGCAAGCACTATGTGCAGATACCTAACTATAACGCTGAATGCCGAATACGATCCCGACTCTGATTCAGAGCTCCCGTGTTACTGAGCTACCGAGGAACGATATACCAGTCAGTCGACCAGGATGATAAGTCGATATTGCGCCGAACCAAGCCATATGAGATTAGTCGTCAGCGGAGCAATGATTTTCAAGAGGGGGATGACAGTGCTGGAATCGCAACCTATACCGTAAACAATTACCGTACCGGAAGTGCAGGAACGAAGCACTGTGAGATTCTTTCATCAATTGAGAACTCTAGCAGTGAGAACGACGATAGCGAACGACGATAAGTGCACCGAGTCAAGTGTTGGCAAGTACACCTACAGAAGAATCAACAAGCACACCTAGAGGAGAGCCAGCGAGCGCACACCACGATCTGAGACGCTGAGCTCGCCTAGCATACGACCGACGTCCAATATTCCTGCAAATACGCGGGAGAAAAGATGGTAAGCCAAACGAGCCTGATCCAGGCCGAACGAGCGCAACTACAGATACTGAAGCACTTTGCAAAAACATTCCAAATGACTGCAATATGGCTATCGAAGCAGTTCCAGATGAGATACCGAACGACTGTGATATGACCACCAAATTGGTCCCGAACGAGATTGAATATGATTACCGGACGTACCGAATAGCCTGCCGAATGGCATCACGAGAGACAGTCAAGATAACTACCATGAGATGGTTACCGAGATCTCACAGCAACAGATAGCACTGCCAAAGACTTCACATCGAGATACAAGGACTATGTGAACTTATGCAGCAAAAGATATGGCAACTCTCGCACCGTACCTTTCAAGGCATCCAAAGGGAATTCGTGAGGAAGAGCGGTTCTGGCTTGAGAGCATTGTTGTTAGTTTAATCATACTGTATTCACTCTAATTAGAGTATGACAGGACCTGGATAACCCCCTCCGCCTCCTGGCGAGCCGGCTACATGGCGGAGCTCCCCCCTGCTACCCTTCGTCCCCGTGCTCGAGGAGCATTGGAAGAGGGTGAGAGGAAATGTCAGGGTACCCGGCCGTGAGGAACCACACAAATTGCTTGGATCTATGAAATCTCGGAAAGAGCTAGTGAGGCCAAGAGCTGGGAAAGATAGTGAAGTCGAGTTGACAATTCTCAATTCCTACGTCCAAACAGACCTAGCCAATGGATTCACCCATCGATCATCGCCTGCTCCAGCACAGATCTTATTTTCGAAGAAGAACGACGGCGGACTACGGCTGTGGGTGGACTACCGTGCCGTCCATAATGTCATCTCCCACCGATCCCGGAGATGCTCCACAGGACCTTAGTAATGCCTATCACCTCATCCAAATCCAGGAAGGCGACAAGTACAAAACCGCGTTTCGGACCTGGTACAGGCAGTTGCAGTCCCAAGTCAGGCCGTTCGGGTTGACGAACGGACCAGCTACAACACCAATTAGAGGAGAGAAGTTGTCGGCAGAGCAACGGCCTTTAAAGAGAGGGATGACCCTACCAGAAGTGCCGGAATGAAGGACCAGAGTGCACTTAAACGACAGAGAAGTGCAGCGGCACGCGGATAGCTGGGATAAGCATAACAGAAGAATCAACATACGTACCTAGCATCCGGAAGATGATAAGCCCACCTAGACAATTCACGGTCAAAGCGAGTCAAAGAAAGGACAAAGCAAGTGGAAAAATGAAACAAAGCAGGCCAAGAGACAAGCGTAGTCGAAGACCTACGAAGTCTAGAAACGGAGAATGCCAAATGACGCATCGGTCAAAAAAGAGAGGTAGCGAACGGAGTCACGAAAAGTCTACCGAAGCATCAGTCTACGGAGCCACGATGGCAATCAACAACCGATTTGAGTCTAAGTCGTCGACGGAGCAACGAACTTCAAAAGAGGGGATGACCGTGTCGAAAATGCGTCCTACCAATCAGTTGAAAGCCCACCGGGATGAAGTCTACTCAAATACGCACCGAGAAGTCTACCGAGAAGTCGACCATCAAGTCTACCAAGTCGACCAAGATTCTACTGAAGCCACCTATCGAAAGCGCACCCGTGAAGTCGACCAGACGGCCACTGAAGCGGACTTCGAACAATGTGTCAATGCCAAATACCGATGACCACCAGCTGCAAGATATATTCTCCAGAGCATGCGGAAGCACTGCACAGAGCTCAGACAGCGCCAGTGTGCTTGAACTTAGTAAGTATAACCATTTTAGAGAAACTTACGTGTTAGGTGTCTACGAATGAGACTACATGCAATGGACGTATAAGATTGATGATTGATGATCACCATAGGCTACGAACGATGCCGGCAGGTGAAGCTCCCATCGATGCTAAGTCACGAGCGGAAGCCCTACCCTGATGATTCCGACAAAGACCTACCCCGAAATAACAGCGACGGAAATGATGGTCGTTGGAGGATGGATTAGGAAGTCGAGATATTGAGACGGGATCCCTTTTGGATGTTTTCTTGTTTATTTCTTCTCTTCTTCTGTTCTCTGGATCTCGGCCCAGTACAAATGGCGTCGGTACGGGTTTTGCCACCTGCCACTGAAGGTGGAGTTTCCCCGTGTGCCGGATCCGCCAAAAGGGCACCCTGTGCGGTACCGATCGGTAGCCGGACTTATTAGATCATACGAGTACCTCCACAGCAGCTTTGTTTGATTGTTGTCTTCTTTTCGTTTCCTTGTACGGGTGGCTGCAGCCCAGGGGGTCTGCTCCTGAAGAGGGGGATAATGAAATGGCAGGCGGTTGGGGTTCCTGCAAGTGGCACGTGACGTGTCATGAGCCGGGTAACAGCCATTCTATATAGTCGGCTCGCCACTGGACTTAGATCTCTAGTGGATAATCTTACCATGCACTTTTACATATACTATCACTTGAGTCCACGTTTGCAACAGTATCCACCCAATTTCCATCTATGTTGGTACGCAGCCGGAAGCTGGCATATGCGCCCTTACATATTCATAACACCTATTTATGGAAATCTACAAGTTGACTAGTCATATGCTGTTTAGCGGGAGTATATACAAGTCGCGTGTCGATTGAACAAACTCGTGTTTGGCAGATTCAGTCATAAAGACGCAACTATTATGCATGTCTAGAATGCAAGAGCATTAGCAGCGCTAATAGTTTTCAACCACTTCGACTACCTGGATACTAGTGGGACTCGCAAAGTTGATTGAGATAAGAGTGTATCGATTAATATGCGTGGCAGACATTAGTCAATGTTCTAGTCCAGTCACGGAGGATGTCCCTCCGCGGAGAGACCGGTCCATTCACGGAGTCCCACCCTCTGTGACTGGACTGGTTCTTTCGCGGAGTGTACCCCTGCACCCCACCTCCGTGAGTGGACTGGTCCATTCACGGAGTGTACACAGTCGGTGAATGCTCTGCACACTTATGCGCACTCACTTTCTCTTCGGGAGCCTGCGCGCGTTCAGTCCCCTGCTGAGCTCATTCAAGTACATTGTGGATGTACAGAGAACTGCGGTACAATTTGCTGCAAATGTTTAATGCGAATGTTGAGTGCACACTTCATTGCCATGGCCGAGATGATGGTGTACAGTGCACAAATAATAGTGTATCTACAGCTCTATCTGGTACTTTCAATCTTAAACTGAATTGAACATCACCTAGGCCTAGTCACCATCAAAAGTGACTTTGAGCTATACATGAGGAGAGGCAAAGGTGTAGATATACTCCACTTCCGTGGATGATAGCAACAAGAGAGCTGAGGAACACGACGAAATTGATTTGACAGAACTCAATATTGAGGAAGGAGAGTGTCTCGAGGAAGACGAAGATGTGGAGGTGGAGCAGAAGGAGGAGGATGAGGAAGAGAACGATGTGGAGGAGAGGGCTACTAGGAAGAGATGGTTTCAAGTCAGGATATTGAGCACAGCATTGCGAAACTCGACCGTACTTTGAAAGTTCCTGAAAGTGTCACGTGCTTTCAGGCTTTCAGGCTTTCGGCTGCTTTCCACATACTTTCACTGTCAATGCTTTTTCATGTCCTTTCAGGCTTGGAGATTTTGACTTCTTTTTGCGTCTTTCGCTGCGGTGGCCCTTTCGCACTAGATTTAGGTAGTCAATCCAAGAGATGCACCCGGTCTTTTGCAGCGACGCGGTCATTTGCAGCGGTCCTTTGCAGTGATGCAGCTAGTCTTTGGCATCCTCCAGCAGCGACCTCCAGCACTCTTTGCGAGTATCGCGAGGATTCCCACTGATGAAAGGCATCTTCGATGCCAGGAGGGTGGGTGGAGTATAAAGTTACGTGGCAGACGAAGAGAGTTCTCGAGAATCAATTAACTTAGGGGATTTACGGATCATATTCACAAATCATGACGTCGATAGACTTCTAGACGAAGTTTATTCCCGTGACCAACTCTGCGACCAGCCCTGCGACCAACTGCACGACCAACTCCGCGACCAACTCCGCGACCAAGTTCCAACTCTAGTACTCACACCTACAGTCTCAGTCTGAGACGGTCATGATGCCCAACGGCCATGGTGCTGGGGATTTGAATCGATAGTTCTGGGTTAATGGCGATACTTGGACTCATGGGGAGAGCAGATCTCCAAATCAGATTTGCCAGAAGAATCCGCAGCTCGATTTCCATGGTAATTGGCCCGGTGTAAGTGCGAGCGTGAGTGTGAGTGCGAGTGTTGAGTGCGAACATGAGCGTATAGTGATAATTGACTGTCTAATTGATTTCATGAACATGGTGGTGACACTGATGGCCCTACAATAGTCAGTAATACCCCGCACTATAAGTTGAGCTCACAGGTTGAGTTAAGTCCGCATGCTAGGTAGCTGGCTAGGCTGCAAGAGCTTTCGACGCTGGCTAGAGCTACAACACTGGCCAAAGCTTGAGCTTTGGACGCGGTCCAGAGCTTGAGCTTTGCTCGCAGACCTGAGTTTCTGACGTCTTTGCGGGAGGCCGAACCTTGAGATTACCATGCCGGGTAACCTTGAGTGTACTGCTGCAGCCTCATCTGCAAGAAAGCACGAAAGTGTATCTACGCGAAAGGAAATAGGCAGCGAAAGCCGGCAGAAAGCCTGAAAGTTTGTTACACTTTCAAAGCTGGCTCCCGACTGACAACCCCTAGATTTGCTTTCGTGCCGATGAAAGCATGAAAGCGTCTGAAAGTGACTTGAACGGTTTTGCGATGAGTGTAATTGTAGTTGCACGACAAAAATATTGAGAAACACATCTAAACGTTGGGATCATGATGATCCATAGTGTACAGAGTAATTCTTATTTTTGGTTGAGTGAATTAGCACTTTGTATGTATGCTCTGCGAATGAACTAGTCCACTCACGGAGGTGGGGTGCAGGGGTAGACTCCGCGAAAGAACCAGTCCAGTCACGGAGGGTGGGACTCCGTGACTGGACCGGTCTCTCCGCGGAGGGACAGCCTCCGTGAATGGACTAGAACAGTCAATGGAATTAAGTGAACTCCCCGACCTGATCTGTTTTATATAGGGCAATTGGGGTATGTACCAGCCAGATAACAGTCTCGACAATAGCATGACGTGACTGAGGGAATTATGATGTTGGCGCTAGTCAGAAGCAAGCACTGCTCATTGGGTTGAGTTAGTCAGGATGGCAATGCAGCTTCGTTACTTGATACAAGATGACGCGTCTAAATTCTACGTTGGCATAGTATTGGTTGGTCACTGATCCAATCTATGATGCAAGCTGTCATGCACTGAGGGTGTGAGGCATTTACCTTGCGATAAGCATTCATACTCTGTTGAGGGAATTAAGTGTTCCAACTATCGGCTCAAGTGTTTGCCAAAATGGTTGGACAAGAGATGAGGAAAAATGAGCAATTGATATCATGCAGAAAGGGCCTGAAGTTTTGTCAGGAGCACAGGCTTTAATCCCTCACTGCATGGACACGATAACCTGCGGGATACGTGGCTTAATATCAATGGATTCAATTGGGCCTGCCCGCGATAAGAGCTATCATAAGAGTCATCAAAAGAATTATTTATAGCGAAAGGTGCGGAGCCTTATAACATTATCTATAACAAGAGAGCGTTGCTGAGGAGGGAGAGAGTGCATCAACCAACGAGAACAAGAACAATTCAGATACCCCGCAGACAATCATAAAATATTATTAAGAGTCCTACCCACTTCTACATTCAAGATTAATTCCCTACTTCGACAAAACACTTTGATGATATATGTTCTAGTCCATTCACGGAGGCGGTTCCTCCGCGGAGTACCTAGTCAGTTCATGGAGGCCAACCTTCCGTGAACTGACTGTCCGTTCGCGGAGTCATGATACCCCACCTCTGTGAACTGACTAGTTCATTCGCGGAGTCAATCAAAAATTATAAATACTCTATCTAGTGGGCTCGCTCCTCCCTCCGAGTATTATTATATTTGAACAGAATCATATTGCAAGAACTTTGAACTGAAAAGAATGCGGCAAGACAAGGAAAATGAAGTAGAAAAACGAAGTAGAAAAACGAAGTAGAAAACGAAGTAGAAAAACGAAGTAGAAACGAAGTGTCCACGAGGTGTTGACACGAAGAAAGGATTGGACTGCTGAGACCTGCTCACTGAATTGATTCTCTACATACACGTCCAGGTGCGTGTAAATATATGTAAGCAAGAATAAATTTTTACCAAGAAATTTTCGCCGACTGTGTAAACTTTGAGCTGTGTGAACCTTAAGACAAGGTTCTGGAAGGCAGCCACTTTTGCCAACGTTGAGAGCCTTAGGACTGAACCTTGAATTAGTGACATCTAGTAAACTTGCTGCCAACATGAGGTTGCCGCTTCGGGGGGGTGGAGGCCGCCTGTGCGGCCGCCACTCCTCCTGGACTCTCCCATTTCATGCCAAAAGCCTTTCACTGGGTATAAAGTCAGGACTAAATAGAACAAAAATAGTGGTGCGGGTAGGTGGGGTGATGCTCAAGCTGCTGCTTGCCAGCCCACTCTGCTCCCTCCCTATATGCTCCCTTCATTCGCTCCAGACTTTCTCTTCTTGAGTGCAAGCTCCCTCCCTGGCCCTGGCTTGCACTCAAGGTCTGGCCCGGGCTCTGACTTGAATTCAAACTCAAACTCTAACTTTTAACTCAAACTCCAGGTTGGCCATTATCACCTCCGCTAGTTAGCCCTTGGTCGCCCCCAGCATTCCTTTCACCTCCACTAGCCGCTCGTTTGCTCGGTCGTTTTCGTCGTCTCCTGCTCGACAAGTCGCACCCATTAGCCCTCAGACAAGCTGAGCCATATAACGCCGTGTTCGCTACGATCGGCTGCGTTTTGGATGTCCTGACGCAACTACAATTACACTGCGCACCATGTCATCATTTGAAACCGGCATATCTTCCTCATTTCCCTCCTCCTTATTGTCCTCCTCCCCTTCTTCCTCCTCCTTGAGAACCTCTTCATCGTCAGTATCGAGTTCTGTCAAATCACTACTCACATTGGCAGTATACTCCGCGGATATGGGATCAATACTAGCGCAAGTATTTCGTTGTGTATTTGCTCGACGGCGTTTTTGAATATGGCTTGGCTCAGGTGGAGCTGATCTTGTGTTTCGTTCATGATTGAAAGTACCAGATGGTGCTGCAGAAGCTCCAATATTTGTGTACTGCGCACCACCATCTCGGCCATGGCAATGAAGTGTGCACTCCATGAACGTACACAGTTGCGCTGCGCTGAACATACTCAGTTGCTCTGCGCTGGGCGTACTCTTGCACTGCGCTGATCGTACTCAGTGGTGCTGCACGGAACGTACTCAGTTGCGCTGCGCTGAATGTACTCGGTTGCGCTGCGCTGATCGAATCCAGCTGGATAGAGCCAGCTGAGTGTACGTACATGCTAGTGCGTATGCATATATGCGTGTAGAGTAGGGTATTTATAATTTTTGATTGACTCCGCGAATGAACTAGTCAGTTCACGGAGGTGGGGTATCATGACTCCGCGAACGGACGGTCAGTTCACGGAAGGTGGGCCTCCGTGAACTGACTAGGTACTCCGCGGAGGAACCGCCTCCGTGAATGGACTAGAACAATATATACCTTCATCGAAGATTATGTTGTTACCTACAGCACACAATCATTGGGTCGGACAGTTCGTCGAACTGTACATCTATTACGAGGATCGCCTGCAGCCCTGTCGCTGCAGTTGGGTACCACATTGTACCTCTATACATGAAATCAGGTACGACGTGTGGAGATTAGTTACAACGGGTTTATTTCCTTCGAAGGAGTATACAGAAATCTGGGCCGCTCACATGAGCGACAATCAAGACAGTTATTAAGAGAGCTCTTGTTATAACGGAACAAGAGGTTGAGTCTTAGGATATGACGAGCACAGGAAGAGATTTAGATAGGCAGCTGTATTTAATTTAGTACATGTTGTATTGATTATTGGGATTAAATACCTCCATAACACCTACAGTAGGTGTGAGCTCTGGTGTTGATGGGGCCACATACAAAACAAGGGTGGCAACAAGCCCAAGTGCGGCTACTGCTAAAGCAATCACCGGACTACCGACCACAAATGCAATGTAGTGGGGTGTATGGCAAAGCAGGGATCACACTGCAGCCACAGACTGGAAAAGTGCCCCAATTGCAATGGAAATCATATTGCGTTCAGCAGCAGGTGCACGAAGAGGAGCAAAGCCGCCACAGCTGTGCGGCAGAGCAGAAGCATGGGACCAGCAGCACAGGCTCCCTCCAATAACGCTATGCACATGGCGACGGGGACAAACAGAGTGGGGCTTGGTCCCAGACCCAGGGGAGGAGTGGTAGTAGATTTGGGATGCGAAGAAGAGGAGATGGCTGATGTGGAGGAAGAGGAGGCAACGGGGAAGGCAACAGACGTCATAATGACCAAGACCGAGACTGTGACTACGACCACAACTGAAACCGAAGCGGAAGCCCTGTCTCCCAAAGAGTAGAGTGATCAAACACAACTGCTGAATATCATATGAGTGGACAATTGCAGCACAGGAAATGGGAGTTGAACGCCAGGCAGATATAGTGTGCTTGCCTGCACCACCGAGGGAAAAAGGAGGTACTAGGATCAGCCATTGGGCATATGTAATAAGAAACAGAATAAGAGTCTGGACGGCGATACTGAGAGGGAGCCACCTGGTGGTTGATGAGCAGACGGATCAAAGCAGAGGTGCTAACGATGATGTCATTGCTACTGACGTCGGCAGGAAAGGGGAGACGATACACGTTCACAATGAAAGAAATACACACTCGGGGGAGAAACCAGCATGAAAGTTGCACTAACAAAGAGTTATTTGGCAGGGAGGCACTGTCCTTGCGGGAGATTTCGATGGGCAAACTATAAGATGGCACACACCATGCCAAGCGCTGCGGATTGCCACATTCAGGGAACACGTGATTGGCGAGAATCGGCTGGAAATTGAAAAAGATGGTAGAGCCACCCAGCACTGGAGAAGAGAAGGTCATGATGGCAAGTGGGTCATCGACCTGACACTGGCGAATGGACCAATAACCAAATGGTCAATAATGGCGGACTAGCATGCCACAGGATAAGACCACAGGGCTATAGAATGGGAGATTGAAGTAGACAGGCAGGTGGAGGCGGAACATGAAAGGGTAGTAGGTGTTGAACCGACCCAAATGAAGCTCGTCTAGGCGTTTATGATGGAGAGAGGAAACGTTTTGTGGAAGGTGAGACTTGTAGAATAGATTACTTGATTGTGTGCGAGGCTTCGAGTACGAAGCCTAATATCATCGTGCCAAGCATGCACTAAATACAAAAGGCATGACACGTCATGCAAGAAGTGATACCCGTACTTAATAATCGCCTCAACACTCCTCCAGGACGGTTATCACGTCCGCCTAATCAAAAGGAAAACGAACCAATCAAACATTATAAAAAAAAAAGGTTGTAAAACATAAAAGCAACCCAAAAAACAAAACCAATTCGTCTAAATCTCCTCCAAAACAGATCCAATTCCGAGTTCGTCCATGAGGTGCATAATTTGTGTGACCCGCATGCAACCGACTCCGAAAGCATAATACTCGGCATCGGTGGTGGATTGGGCAGTCGATTTCTGCTTCCGAGATCTCCAGTCGACCGCTCCTCCGAAAGTGATGTCCAATCCGGATGTTGATTTATAATCGTCAGGATCTCCAGCGTAGTCGGAATCGACGTAAGAGACGATGTTGTTGCTTTCTCCTCCGCAGACGAGTCTAGCCTTGAATCGCTGAACATTTCCGGCGCCATAGCGCTTGACTTTGTAGACCCAGTGGCTTGGAATCGCTTTTCGACCTTCCGGAAGCTCCATGAGGTCTCCAAAAACCTCGTGCTGGTCGATTGCACTCAATTCCTCCCGCATGGCCTTATCCCATTCGTCAGAGTGCGAAGACTCGATTGCTGCCTTGTATGATTTTGGATCGTTGACGCCATCAGTGGCTGGAGGGTCGGAAATGCATGCTGCGGCGAATATGGGAATGACAGAATCGTCGTATTCTTCATCGTCGAGGGCGAGCTGCGAGGACTCTTGCAATCGAATGCAACTACTGCCAGTTCGGCGAGTGCCCGCAGGTGGTTCCCAAGAATCTCCAAGAGTACTGTCGCGATCGAGTCCTGCTAGCTCCCGAGTTAAAGTCGACCTCTTCGATCTGTCAATCGGCAGGGATGTATCTTCATCGTCTTCGTGGCCGTCGTCCTCAATTATATTTCTCGAAGTCTGATGGCAATCGTGACGTTCGGAACTGGCTTCTCTATCTGGTCGATTAATGGGTGGATTCGATGCAAGTGGCGGGGGCATATCGATTTCCTTCTTTTGCTGTGGCTCCTCCGAAGGTAATTCGTGTCCGTAGAAATGCTCATTTAGGATCGCTTCGTCTGCAGCATTCGGTGCTGCGTATCGCCGGTCTTCTCTGAAAATGACATCTCTGGAACGATGTAGGGCTTTCGCAAGTGGATCGTACACAAGATACTGCTGATTCGATATGGAGTAGCCAATGAAGATGCCCGGTGTCGCGCGATAATCGAGCTTCTTTCGTTTCTCTTTGGGAACCTGGACAAAAGCCAAGCATCCAAATACTCGGAGATGCTCCATCGATGGTCTCTTGCTATGCCACGCTTCGTATGGGGTTTTACCGACTACCGATCGAGTTGGTGTTCGATTTTTGAGATAAACAGCGGCTTCGGCAGCGAACGTCCAGTATTTCTTTGATAATCCAGCATCGTCTAACATGCACCGAACGCATTCGAAAATCGTCTGATTCGCTCTCTCAACCACTCCATTTGACTGAGGTGTATATGGTGTAGTTGTCTCCTTCAGGATTCCTTCCTGTTTGAGGTAACTGGCGAACTTCTTTGAAGTATATTCGCCTCCTCCGTCGGTGCGAAACCGTTGCACTTTCTATTCTGATTGGCGTTCCATGAGTGCCGACCATTCTTGGAACTTCTCCAAGGCTTCCGACTTGTATTTCAAAATATATGCAGTTGTATAGCGTGTCGCGTCATCGATAAAGAGCAGCATGTATCGTCCTCCTCCGATTGCTGTTTCGATGGGTCCGCAAATATCCGAGTGAACTAGCTGAAGTGGTGTATCCGCACGGGATGTCGAAGGGGTGAAAGGCTTCCTCGACATTTTGCACTTAATGCAGCTCTCGCAGTCGCACTTCCCGGTCAGCTCTGGTGCATTAGTGACTTTCGGAACCAATTGCAAAGCTTGGATGCCGACATGTGCCAAGCGCCGATGCCATAAGATTTTCTTCGCTGCATCCGGCCGAAAGGCATGCCCAGTCGTCTTAAGCGCCAAAAGACAGCTGTTGACATCCGTATCAGTAAATGTGGTTGCTTCTGAGTGGATAACTATATCAAGAACGAATAATCCATTGACTTGAGGTGCCGTGGCGATCAATTTGCCGTGGCGATTGTAGAGATTCAGGCCGTAGTGATTGATCACTTCGATTGTCACATTTTTATCCATGATTTGCGATTGGGAGATGAGGTTGAACGATCCCGGCAAATGGATCACATGCTGTAGAACGATGGACTCCGTCTTTCCATCAGGCAGTCGAGTTGTCAATCTAACTTCGCCATACCCGGCTGCATAGGAGACGACACCATTGTAACCTTTGACTTGTTTCGTCTTTGGAGGATATGCGATGTAGTTGGTGAACATGGATTGCTGGCCTGATAGGTGTACCGTACAACCGCAGTCGATGAACCAATCATTGGCCGAAGCACTGGGGTTGGCAGCCATCCAAAAGTGGTCGATCGTCGTCGTCGAAGTCGTCATTTCAGTTGTAGTCTGGGCTGCAGTGTCGGGCTTCGGTGCCGCAGGATCGCCGCGCTTCTTGCTCGGGCAGTGCTGAATGACATGACCTTCCTTCTGACAATGATAACACGTCGGCTTATACTTTTTCTTGTCGTCCTTGTCGCCCTTATCACCCTTGTCTCTTCTCCTGCCCTTGCTGTTGCCTTTCTTTGCAAACAATAGAGCATCGCTGTCGAGACCCTTCTCACGCTTAATCGTAGACTCCTTTTCGACCAATTTGGTGACAATATCATCGGGTGTCAGAGTTGCAGTTGCATTCTTGTCCATCAACAATTCGAGAAAGAACTTCCAATCGTCATTCCTCGGGATTCCACGAAGTAGGTAGAAAACGTGCTCTTCGTCGGTCATCTTGCCGGTGGTCTTGGCATTCGCGTCTGTTGATGATGATGATGGCTCCGAACAAAGGTTGTAATCCTTGACTTTCCGATCGATTCGTGAAGCGTAGGTTTCGACGTCGCCACAGTCTTCGAGTTTAATTTGTAAAAGCCCCTCTCGAATTTGGAACACGTTGAGCTTCAACTTCGACTTGTATGCGGCGGCCAACTACTCCCATAGTGTCCGAGCATTGTCGATATCCATATATGACGCTTGCAATCTTGATTCCATTCCGAGTAGTATCGTCGATCGAGCTGTACCATGCTGTTTCATCCATTCTTTCATCGCGGTCTTCTGTGCCGACTTCTCTGCTGGGGTCGCGCCTTCCGCTGCGTCCTCCGGTTTCTCATCATCACCCGTAACAATTCCGTAGACTTGCTTCTGCTCTAGCAGGAGAGCCATTTCGCCAAACCATTGCTTGAAGTTCGTACCATTGAACTTCGTGATGGTAATTGCGGTCGATGTCATGATGGGCGGTAGCGGTAACGGCGGTGGCAATTGCAATTATCTCTCTGCTCTCAAGCGCGTCAGTTATGCTCGTACTCAATGTACACAGGCTGACGTCCAGCAGCCGCCGTCCAAAAATACGGCGGGAAGAGGGTAGAATGCTTAGCTACTCAGGAGTCGATTCTCTCGACTCTTGACTTCCGTAGGTGCAACTTCGCGTGTCGTAATTAAGATGCGCAGAGGCTCATAACCTGTTGAACCGACCCAAATGAAGCTTGTCTAGGCGTTTATGATGGATAGAGGAAACGTTTTTTGGAAGGTGACACTTGTAGAATAGATTATTTGATTGTGTGCGAGGCTTCGAGTACGAAGCCTAATATCATCGTGCCAAGCATGCACTAAATACAAAAGGCATGACATGTCATGCAAGAAGTGATACCCGTACTTAATAATCGCCTCAACAGTAGGGTTGAACTCGGATGCATTGACAGAGGAGGACGCGCAGGCTGCACAGAAGCTATGGATGGAGCTACCGAAAGTGAGAGCTCCCCTGGAGGCAGAGTGCATGGCAGACGAGATGAAGCAAGGGGCCAGATGGGATCAGGAAGCAATGGGCAAGACAATCAGGATTTGTGCCAATTCAAAGACGTGGTGGCACCCCAACATCAAGGAAAGAAGGAAGGCAGATGGAAGAGAGAAGAAAAGGAGACGGAACTCGGAAGAGGCCACCAGGGTGAAGGCAGAACTCTAGAAGTCGATTTGACAGCCCAAGAGGAAAATGTGGAGCGCTTAATTGCCAAACTTCAGGGGGGCCGAGGTATGGAGAGTTGCACGATACGCAAACCCTCGTGCAAGCACGACAGTGGAGGCCGTAACAGACAGGGAAGGCAAGCAAGCAACCACATCACTGCAGAAGGAGGAGATGCTGAGGCACAAGTGTTTTCCTCCGAATGACGACGACGAGTACTATGAATTACACCCCACTGGAAACAGACACACACAAGTTACTGAGCAAGAAGTTGAAGAAGCCTGATATTGTTGAATCAGTCACCAAAGCACCAGGGCCAGACAACCTGTCTTTTGGGGCCATACGGCGACTCACGAAGTCGGACAAAGAGAGGATCGTGAGCCTGCAGAAAGCGGCAATTCAAACAGGAAGACATCCAGCAGTACGGAAGCGGGCGAGCAGCATGGTCATTCGCAAGCCTCGCAAAGATGACTACCACAGCTGACCGCCTGTCGTTCCATACCAGCATTGAGCTGCATTGGAAAAGTGGACCAAAACATTGTCGCTGAGCTGCAGTCAGAAGACGCTGAAATCAGCAGGCTACTGAGCGGCGGACAGTTCAGACACAGAATAGGACGATTTACCATCGATGCAGCAGCCATTGTGGTCGAAAGATCTCGTGCAGCCCGGAATCACAGCCATATAGCAGTCGTAGTTCTCCTAGATATTGAAGCAGCCTTCTTCAGCATGTCAAACGGAAGTCTAGTCCATTTACTAAAGGTCAGGCAAATGGATAGAGACCATATATAATGGATGGAGAGGGTTCTCTCAGAAAGATTGGTGGATATCATAATCATGGGCAACGCCATGGAAAGACACCCGGTGGAAGCAGGGGTCCTGCAGGGCTCACCTGCGTCTTAGATCCTCTGTGCAATCTGCACCTCAGGACTGATGACATTGATCCAAGAGTATGTGACAGAATCCGAAGGGCTATCCTGGGTAAACAACCTCGGGTGGGTGGTGCCCGGCAGTGTTGTCAACTAGGTCGTCCCGATACTGGCGAGATGCTCAGCAAAGATAATCAAGTGGGCAAGCACACATGGGTAGTATTAGCAACGGATCCGGGTAACTCGCCAGCGTTCCGGGTTTTGACTGGTTCGGTTCCAGACCCGTCCAAAAACCTGACCCGGAGATTCTTGGCAGGTCAAACCTGGACTCGGACCGGTCAACCCACGGGTTCTGCCAGGTTAGGCTAGACCCGTCAGTTCCAATCACCGGTTCTCATTTTCGGGTTTTTCTATTTAAGGTCGCAGTCTGATATGTTACTGTTATGTGCAAAATATTAACTTTTGTACATCATTCTCTTTATTAGTTTCATTGGCTGCCTTTATAATCAAAACAAGTAGAAACATCCCCTCTGCTACATCATGAAGTTGAGTGTGAACGATTTTTCATCTTGCATCATTAGTAAGATTTGAGTTCCAGAACAGGCATATTGATGATTAAGCAAGTCATTAAGTCGGAAATGGATCAGTTTGCAACTTCGACTGTGCTGACGACATTTGGAGAGCTGATTGCAATACATAATAATATCAGTGGAAAATTGCAATGCTGCAAGGAAGATCATAAGCTTGCCTTAGGCATATCAAATAAGTATATTGGAAACCACTATCTCACAGATGCATATCAGCTCTTACAACAGAGGTGGTACCCAATTCCTCTCAGATTAAGAAATTGAAGGAGGTTAAACCTGTAAGCTTTTACTCTGGCATATTGTGTCCCTATCCACTAACCATACAGAAGACGGATTCAGATGAACATATTGTATTGGCTCGTAGGTTATTTGTACACTGCCAGCACAAAATGTAATTATTGATAACATATCTCTGCAACAAGTAATTGGTATATGTATTTTGATATGTATCAGAATATGTTGGATTTCAGTGAGTACATTGAGTGACATGATAATTCGTGTGTGCATGTGCAAGGGTCATACAG
This sequence comes from Trichophaea hybrida, assembly GCA_015178995.1. Lineage (NCBI taxonomy): Eukaryota > Fungi > Ascomycota > Pezizomycetes > Pezizales > Pyronemataceae > Trichophaea > Trichophaea hybrida. Next base: position 100,220 of record WHVE01000190.1, read on the forward strand.
GCCATATGAACGTTCTAGACTGCAAACTGAGTTGATGGACAATTGATCAAGGCAATATTGTCCTCCCTCTTACAGATTAGTGAGCCCGGGCAATCTACACTCAGGATATATTTTACTTACCAAGTCTCACTTAGTGGTGGCATATGAGACATTGAAGAAGTGGTAAATGTGCATCGTGAATCTGTATGAATGACCCTTATCATGGTGCAATCATCCATATTACCAACTACATCACTCCGCATTCAGATGGGGTGCATATAGTCAGCTTTTTGCAAATTGCTTATGGTAGGTCATGGAACTCAAGGAGATTGAACAGGATATGGCAAAGTGAGCAAGATGGGCTATAGTAAAGAAAAATCAGTGAATGGGTCTACATGCAGTGAAATGCCAGCTGAAAGCGCTGGAATGTCACTGCGCTACGTTATCCATTGCTCAGAGAACATGTGCTTCAGTTCTTCAGCAATTGACATTCCACAAAGCTTTTGCATGCAACTGAGATTTGTTACAAATTATATGACCTAGTCCAGTCATGGAGGATGTCTCTCCACGGAGAGACCAGTCCAGTCACGGAGTCTCACCCTCAGTGACTGGACTGGTTCATTTGTGGAGTGTACCCCTGCACCCCGCCTCCGTGACTGGACTTGTTCATTCGCGGAGCATACATACAAAGTGCTAATTACACTCAATGTTGTTCGGCAACTACAATTTCACTGTGCTCCATATCCTGACTTCCAACTAGCTCTTCTTCCTCGTTGCCCTCTTCCTCTTCATCGTCCTCTTCCTCCTCCTCCTCCTCGTCCACAACCTTGTACTCCTCGAGACCCTCTCCTTTCTCATATCCAGTTCTCACAAATCACTTTTGTGGTTTTCCTCTGTGCTCTTGTTGACATCATCACGGAAGTGCAGTATGTTTGGACTGTTGCCTCTCCTTGTGTATTTTCTCGAAGTCACTTTTCATTGTGACTGGGCCTACTAGGTGGTGTTGTCTGTAGTTTAATATTGAAAGTTCTGTTGTTGAGTGAACCTGCCGATTTATTGAGAGCATCGCTTCCGGAAGTGCCAGTCACCATTAATCAGATCAATTTGAAGTCGTTTCCAGAGTTCCTTGACAACTATAGCCTCGAGTGGAGCAGCTATTTTCGCATATCGTGTTTTTGCATATGTTGTGCAGTGATTGAGTAAAAATGTGACCTCTTTTTTGGTAATACCATAGTACTTGTGATCGATTTCAGCCCATGTTTGTCTCACCCAGCATACATAAGTTCACTAGCATGTTCTTTGACAAATAAGTCAAAAATTCCGTTTTCGTGAGGACAGAAGCGCGGAGTCTGGTGCTTTTCTTCTGGCTGCCGGTAGAGTTGACCACTAATACGATCATATTCATGCAAGGCTGTATATCGAACGCGATGCTGCTGAATTGTCTCCGCTGGGTGGTGTGGATTGTCTGCGTAGAGTTATGTTTTATTGAGTCTCAGAAGGATTCACAAGCTTGATTCTGATATGCAAGAGTTTACTAACCTTAATTTGGAGATGCTTGAATTGATCCCAATGATTCCACCAGTCCAGCATTGATCCAAGGGATATCGATTCTTGTGCCCGGAGGAAATGATATACTGTCAGAAAGCATCACGAGCTTCAGTGCTGAAGGGTTCTTGGGAAGGTGATGTAGGGTAAGATACAGCCATGATTATGAAGATAGAGGACGTAGTGGTTATTGTTAATTGGCAGAGGTAATGTGAGTTTCAACATTTGGAAGATACTAATAAAGAATGTAGATGTAGAAAGCTCCGATGGCAGAATCAGCGACTTATATACGAACAAACTGAGTGTATTTAGATCATGAGCATCATCGCAAATATATTTAGCTAGGCATACAATCCTCACCTGCGCTGGGCTGAAGGTATATAGTTGCACTGGGCTGAATATACGTAGTTGCGCTGGGCTGAATGCACGTAATAGTGCTGGGCTGAATGCAATTACGTTGATTAAATTCAGCTGCATATGGCCAGCTGGGTGTGCATACATGTGTGGGCATGTATGCGTGCAGAGCATTCACCGAGTGTACACTCGGTGAATGGACCAGTCCATTCACGGAGGTGGGGTGCAGGGGTACACTCCGCGAATGAACCAGTCCAGTCACTGAGTGTGGGACTCCATGACTGAACCGGTCTCTCCGCGGAGGGACATCCTCCGCGACTGAACTAGAACATTATATATTGGCTCTCAGTAATGACTATATGATTATTTGTATAAAATTATTATCTATAAAACAACAGTTAGAACATCTTTGTGGCGAGTATGAATGGAGCATCGAAGATTTTTGGTCTTGTAAGTAAGTAAATTGGAAAGCAAGTTGCATGCTGTTATGAAAACCACACATATTGGCTGCCTTGATATGCAAAGAAACAGTGACACAGATAAAACCCAATGCTGAAAATGAGAGTCCATGGAGTGACAATCATTTTCGGATATGTATGTATGTTAATTGGGAAGCGATATGCTTCCAGTTACGCATGACCAAAGTATTGGCATCCTTTATAGCTGTAAGACAACGAGATATAGTAATGGACCCATTCCTGAAATAAGGTTCAACGGAGTGTCAATGATTGTTTGACTTGTAAGCAACATACTTGGGATGTGATTTGCTTGCAGTTAATCATAATCAACAGATTAGCAACCTGTATACGAACAGAGGCCAAAACACTGTGACAGACACATTCTGATACTGAGCGTCAACAGAGTATCAACAATTTTGTGTTTTGGAAGTAAGTTCATTGGAAAGCAATTTTCTTGCTGTTATGCATAACCAATATATTGTCAGCCTGTGTAGGTCAAAGAGACATCGATACGGTAACAGCTACATTCTGAAAATGATCGTCAACAGCGGAACAGCGATTGTTGGTCTTGTCAATAAGTCCACTGGGAAGCGAATTGGTCTCGGTTGTCTATATCAACGAGTTGGCAGCCTTATGGGCAAAAAAGACAGCAACATGGTCATAGCCCCATTATGTAAATGAGCGTCAACAGAGTGTGAATGATTTTTGGACTTGAAAGTAAGTCAACTAAGATGCATTTTGCTCTCTGTAATCCATAATCAATACGTTGGCAGCCTCTATGGGCAAAAAATACAGCAACATGGTCACAGCCCCATTCTGAAAATAAGCGTCAACAGACAGTCATTGATTTTGGGTGTTGCATCTTAAACAATCCAAGGGCTGTGCTATGGCTTGTACCTATAAGGGGAGTATTGGGTTCTTATGCAGTCAATATGGTACATATCGATGTTGCGACACCTAACAATTAGTGTGAACATAGCCTCAATTGAGCACAAACCGAGCCTCAACAATTTTGGGTGTTGGTTCTGTGATAATCCAAGGGCTAATCTATGGCTGTTATACATACTCGATGAACGGGTGGCCTGTATAGGTAATGTGGTTATTGTCATTCTCACTACCCAAAATGATGAGCGTCAACAGACAGTCAAAATTGCGTCAACAGAGCGTCAACAGAGTGTCAACAGAGTGTCAACAGAGCATCAACAGAGCACCAACAAGTTTGGATGTTGAATTATTTATAATCCAAGGGCAGTGCTATTGTGTTTTCCCATAATCACAGTATTGACTGCATTTAGGGGCAATATGGTCAGGGTCAATGTCACTACACCTGAAAATGAGTGTCTGCAGAGCATCAACAGAGCATCATCAGAGGGTCAACAATCTTGAGTGTTGAATCTGGTATAATTCAAGGGCTGTGCTACAGCATTCACCAAGGATCAACTGAATCGCAGCCGTTGTGTGCAAATGCGAGTGTGATATGGTCACAGCCCCAGTCTGAAAACAAGCATCAACAGAGCATCAACAATTTTAGGTGTTGCATCTTGTATAATCCATGGACTGTGCTACAGTATGTACCCATAATCAAAGTATTGGCATCCTTCATAGGCAATAACATATGTAGCGATACTTGTACACTTCCAAATGAGCATCAACAGTGTGTCCACAAAGCATCAACAGAGCGTCAACAGAGCTTCAACACAGTGTCAACAGAGTGTCAACAGAGTGTCAACAATTTTGGGTGTTGCATCTTGTTTGATCTAAGAGTTCTGCTATGGCACATACCCATAATCAATGTATTGGCAGCCGTTATGCGCAAAAGTGATTGTGACATGGTTGCAGTCCCAGTATGAAAACGAGTGTCAACACAGCGTCAACGATTTTGTGTGTTGCATCTTGTATAATCCAAGGGCTGTGCTACGGCACTTACCCATATTTGAAGCATTGGCAGCCTTTATAGGCAACATCTTGTGTGTTGATACTGCCACACCACAAAAAGAGCCTCATCAGAGCATCATCAGAGAATCAACAGAGTGTGAACAGATTGTCAACAGACGATCAACACAGCGTCAACAGTGTGTTAACAGAGTGTCAACATTTTTGGGCATTGCATCATGTAAAATCTAACAACTCCACTATGGTGTATATACAAAATCAGTGTACTGGCAGCTGTTATGAACAAACTCGATTGTGACATGGTCACAGCCACAGTATAAAAATCAGCGTCAACTGAGCGTCAACAATTTTGTATGATCCTTCTGGTATAATCCAAAGGCTGAACTTCGGCATTTACCCATATTCGAAGTATTGGCTGCCTTTATATGCATTATCGTGTGTGTCGATACTACTATCCCCCAAAATGAGCGTCAACAGAGCATCAACAGAGCATGAACACAGCGTGAACAGAGTGTCAAGAGAGTGTCAAAGATTTTGGGTGTTGCATCATGTATAATCTCAGGGCTCTGATACAGCATAAACCCATAATTAGCGTATTGGCAGGCGTCATGATCAAACAAGATTATGACATGGTCACAGCCCCTGCCTGAACATGAGGGTCAACAGAGCGCCAACGACATTGTGTGTTGCAGTGTGTATAATGCATGGGCTGTGCTATGGTATTTATCCATAATCCAAGTAGTGATAGCCTTATAGGCAAAATTTTCAATGTCAATACTGCTATTCCACAAAATGAATGTCAACTGAGCATCAACAGAGCATCAACAGAGCGTCAACACAGTGTCAACGGAGTATCAACACAGTGTGAACAGAGTATAAACAGAGTGTCAACGATTTCGGGCGTTGTATCCTGTATAATCAAATCGCTCCGCTAAGGAATATACCCATAATCAGCGTATTGGCAGCCGTTATGAGTAAAAGAGATTGTGACATTGTCATAGCCCCTGTCTAAAAATGACCACCAACAGAGTGTCAACGATTTTGTGTATTACATCTTGTTTAATCCAAAGGCTGTACTTCAGCATTTACCCATATTTCCAGTATTGGCAGTCTTTATAGGCAATATTAGTTAGCAGCAGTACCGGGTTATGCGGCTTTGGGCTAGGTTGGAAATGAACCAAAGGCCCTGGACCAGGTCAGGAACCGCCAAGCATCCCGACCCTCTGACTCTTGGTGGGCCAAACGTGGAGCCATACCTGTCAACCCGCGGGCTTTGGGGGGTTTGGCTTGACCCATCAGTTGTAATCTCCTGTTATGTGTTTGGGATTTCACATGGATGGTGGCAATTAGATATGCTACTGATAATCGTAATATATTGACATTGGTAATTCACAGTTTATTTTGGATGCATTGACCGCCTTAGTAATCAAAATGAATAAACACATGCCCCCTACCACATCCTGAAAATGAGTGTCCACGGAACGTAAATGACAGGTGGTCGTGTATCTTGGGTAATCTGGGGGGCGCCAGATTATCCATAGTCATAAACATAATATCGGCTGGCATCATAACAAAAAGAGAAAGTGAAATACTCTCTACGACATCTTGAAAATGTGCGTCAACAGAGAGTCAATGATTATTGGTCATGCATCTTCGGTAATATATGTGGTACATGATCACAAGCATCCATAAACAAGGAGATGGCAGCCTTGATAGGCGGATAGGTATGGGATATTCCCACCACATCCTCCGGACAGTAACAACTTATTTCATTTACAGTTGTCCCACTGAGTATTGTTGAGCCTTGTAGTGAACAAAAGCAGTCAAAAAGATGTATATGAACCATAACGGCCATATCGCACTGTGATTTACAATGCTGGAAGGCCTACAATCGTTGACACTGCTTTGACGCACATTTTCAAGATGGGGCATATAGCGTTTCGCTATCTCTTTTGCCTAAAACAGCAGCCAATGATACATTTATGACTGTTTGTAACCTGTCACACCCCATATGACCCAAGATACACGACCAATGATCATTGATGCTCCATGGACGCTCACGATCAAGATGAAGCAGACAGCGTTTTGCTCTCGCTTTTGCCTACAAGGGCAGCAAATAATGCGTTTATGACAATTCATATCTTGTCGCACTCTATATCACCCAAGATACACGACCAACAATCGTTGACGCTTCATTGACCCTCATTGTCATGATGGGGCAGGTAGGGTATCCTAATCGGTTTTGCCTAGAAAGGTGGCCAATGATTCCTTTCCGAATGCCTGCAACCTATCAGCAGTGCGATTACCTGGGATGCATAACCAATAATCGTTGACGTTGCGTTGATGCTCATTTTCACGACCTGGTAGGGAGAATATCGATATGATTTTTGACAATAATGGATGCCAATACTTCAATTATGCATAACTACGACAATATCAGTTGTTAATCACCAGACTTACATGACCTAATATTGTTGACACTCCATTGATGCTCATTTTGCCACGCGTGTACCCATTTTATTCAATCATTCAATTTGGGGTAGTCCTTCATTTTCATTGTTCTGGCAGCCTTGCTAGTGTTTTCATTTACTTTGTTCTTGTTCACTACATTGTTCATTAATAATACATATAAATATATAACAATTATCTCCAAAATCACGTGCCTTGCGATCAATGCTTGTCATCACTTGCAGGTTCGCTGAATAGGCTGCTCTGGTCTTCAAAATGGTAGTCAGCTGCATTACTACACAGCAGATAGTATACTAACCATATGATGTTTCTTCATCAGGCAGCATATCTGGATCAAAATCTGTATCGTGCTTACTATCCTGGCCAGATGCTTTGGGGGTCAAAGATTTTGTGCAGGGAAGAGATGTATGTGAATACGCAAATCCGGCTGGCAACGTGACGATTTCCAGATGGTGAGCTTTGGAAATGTTACTCATTGAGGCGGGTGGAGTTCCGGGCAGAGATGAATTCGCCTCTAGAGTCGGCTCTGGAGGCTGCATTCTGTGTTGGTTAGGCAAAGGTGCACCATTATCTTTGCAGCTCCAGCAGGTCTGCTGATTGTGTGCAGTGCCATTTTGGCAAAGAAGGCATCCTAGAGTTTGGTTTTGACAAAGCATAGCCAGGTGTCTTTGTATTGCAGCCTTCACCTTTGTATGCCAAGGGAACTCAAAACCCTACTGCTTCTCCTCTCGGACCTCGACACGAGGTTCCTTGATCAGGAATGGGGTATCCTGTACTGCGGCACGTGAAAAGCCTCCTTTTGCCATTCTTGCCGCCAGGCACATGACCGACTGTTCCAACTGTACCCGACCTCCTTGCCTTGCCATGGTCGCAAATAGGTTGGAAACCTACAAGCACTCAGTTGCTGCTTGTAACGATGCGATACAGTGATTACCTCAACCCAATATACTTCTGTAGCCTCCTTTAAGGTGATTACAGCCTGTTTCGTTGACTCACGAGGATCCTTAACAGGAAATTCGTACGCAACAATTCCAGAGCAGACGACATCTTGATGTTCAATTTCCCTGAATGTGCGGACACATGCCTTCCTCAACCATGGAGGTTTCCCATTACAAGCAGCGACAAATTGGTTGCGTAGCTCTCTACATACACCAGCTGTACGTTATACGGTCATTTGACCGCTGTTTACCATGAGATGGACATACTGACATCCAACTGCGTGATGCTGTTTATTCTTGCTGTTTCCAGATTTACAGATGATTTTTAAATTGGCATCCTGGGTCATATTTCTGGTGGCTGTATCGGCATCGTCGCTGTGGACTAACTGGTGTCTGTATTGTTGCTGTGTGCTAATGATTGCCATATTCGATGTATGACCCGCCAATCGGGTTGATTTGGATCCGCTCACTGCTGGCTGGGGTGGTTGCATTTCTATAATATGCTGGTGTGGAATAGGAGAGGAGGATGATTACAAAAAGAAGTGGAAAGTTCTGAGGACTATATAGTTAGCTTCATGTCTGAATCGAATAAGTAGCGGCCAAGATGTTGCATATACTCAAGATGAATCCTGCTGCGTATGGCTGACAGTGGCAGGGGTTTCCCGCCATCCAGCAATGTGCAATAAGTAAGTCCGATGTTGTGTGATTGTTAACAGGGATAAATTGCGGTGTATGACAGCTGAAATTGCATGATTGTCAGACATAAATAGGTCATTGTATGAATCTGTTGATATTTGTTTCAAACAATCCCCAAGATATTACCCGAATCTGACAGTAGCAATCAATTCATGATGTACAGTTAGCCTAACTATTCCAATTTTATTGAGAGTCAAAAGGGCATTTTTGCTTTGTTCACAATAACCAAACATACCAACCTTGATATAAAAGAGGATGCTTGCTACCATTATGTCCATATCTTGCAACACACAACATCTCGCCCAACAACAAAGTCAAGGCAAACTACAATGGTGAATGCTCCAAAAAAGAACATTTTGCCACTTCTGGCAGGCAAATATGGCAAATCAACCAAGCACTCCACACGACGATGTCATCAAGCGAATGAGGATAAGTGCACCTTGGAGGCGGAGAGAGTCCGAGCCCTCGGGCCATTACGAAGCTTGCGATTCAAAAAGTCGCTTGCAGCTGTGACACGACAAGAAACACACTTTTTAAGCAATGAAGACAAAGATAAATACCTCAAGGATTATGTTGAGAGAGAGACCACAGGGGCAAAAAAGCGAGTTGAAGATGCAGAGGCAGCGGTTCAGCAGGAGCAGGATGATACAAGGAAAGCTGAATATGTGGGATTGACAAACAGAGCACCTGAAAAGAGATTTCAGGAGATGATAGTTGCAATCGGAGACAGTTTGAGTGATCATACAAGTTCTGACGATGGGGAGGATTGGGAAGAAGAGGATGAAGAGTCAGAGCTGGGCCAGCTCAAGGAAGATGACGAACCCGGCTGGGAGATAGGCATAATCACCAAAACGGTGCAGCAGCACCTGGAGAGGTTTTGTCCGAAACAGATGACGCTTGACGAATTGACAAAGCCGGAATGGGACGATGCAGCAGATGTCTTCTGTGAAAGATATAAGAAGTATGGTACATCTGCATTACGGGGTCCGGCAGTCAGTCAACAGCAAATGGACGTTAACGCAGCGACACTTGTACCGACAACAATTGGACAGCCTCTGAAGTGTCATGACATCGTCCCCAGAATATCGCAACTGCCGCAAGGGACTTCACAACCAGGGAGCAGTCTTATCAGGCTAGGATCTGGAAAGCCGCAGTTGAATGCAGGTATATCAGATCTTGCGCCCGCCGCAATGCCCGATTCATCAGTCAATCCGAATGCGAAGCCTGCTGAACTCATAAGCTTTTACTCAGGCATATAGCCGCCTGAGGTAATCACCATATAGATAGCAGATTCAGACAAAGACATGCTGACGGCTCCTGCATCTGAGCAGGAATAGAGAGGCAAATTGGTATTTTTGACGTCATATCGTGGTGAAAAGAAATATGTGTACGAATTTTGCCACGGGTCAGTTTTTACTTGAATTTGGTGACCAAATTGTGAGACGTGATAATTCGTCTGTGCATGTGCAAGGGTCAAACACACCATCAGAAGATTCTGACATCTAACTGAGACTGTAAGACGGCCAAAGCGTTTGATTTCTATTTGCAGATTACTGTAAAGTGAGAAAGCAACAACAAATTAGTGACGAAATATACTAACACAATTTATATAAGTAATATCATACGAGTCATAGGAGGAGCGGTCTGTGCCCAATACGAATCTGTCTGACTGATGACTGCTATGCGGCATTCACCCATGCATCCAACTGCATCACACTCTGCACAGACCTGGCGCACATGGGTGAGATGATGGAAATTACTTATGGTACGTCATGGAATTCGAGGAGCAGGAGCTAGATGAGGAAAGGTGAGGAAGTGGACCTATATTTATCAAAAACTAGTGAAATGATGTAAAGGCCGTAAATTGCTGTTCGAAAGCGCAGGAATGTGATAGGGCCACGCCATTCCTGTTTCAGATATCCTGGATAGAGGTTGATCAGAAATTAAGAAGTAACAAAGCTCCTAGATGCATATGATAATACTCAGAAACGCAATTTTGTATGTAAATAGTCAGTATACGATTCATTGCATACAATTGGTGAGTATATAAAGGCTGTTTCGATGTGATGAATGTGAGTTTCAACAGAGCGTCAACAATTTTCAGTCTTACACAGTGCGCAATCCGAGTGCAGCGTTGTCACATTCTGAATTTGTTGGTCAGCACTAGAGCCAAAAACCCACACTACTTGCTCGTTGCCCCTGTCTACAAATGATCGTCAACTCAGTGTCAACGGTTTTTGGCCTTGCATCTTGAAAAGTCAAAAGGGCTCCGCAGCGATATTTACGCGTAATCGAACTATCAGCTGCCTTTTGATTCAAAAATTCTATTGGTGACAACATACTGATGTCCTAAAAATGAGTGTCAACAGAGCGAAAACAATTTTAAGCTTGCCATCTTCGCTAATCAAGGGGCTGTGTGGCGATGTTGACCCATAATCAAACTATTCACCACCTTTCTAGGCCCAAATCCTTTTGGCGATATTGTACCTATGCCCTAAAAATCAGCCTGAACCGAGCATCAATGATTTTAGGCAATCCATCTTTGTTGATCAAGGGGCCATGTGGCAACATCGACCCATAATCCAACTATTGGCCGCCTATCCAGGGCAAAATTCTTCGGTGGTAACGTATATATGCCCTAGAAATGATTGTCAACTGCGCATAAACGATTTTAGGCCATGCATCATGATTGATCAAATGGCCATGTGGTGACTTTCACCCATGATAGAACTAGCGGCAGCCTTTCTAGGCAAAAATGCTATCAACGACATTGTACTTCTGCCCTAAAACTCAGTGTCAACGGAGTGTGACCAATTTTAGCCCTTCCATCTCCGAATATGAATGGGCAGTGCAACTACATTATTCTGTAACCGTACTCTGAGCCACATTTCATGGGAAAAGTACATGCAACAACATCGTAACTATGTCCTAAAATGAGCGTCAATGGAGTGTTAAGGTAGTGTCAACAGAGTGTCAATGGTTCTTGATCTTGCATCTTGCATAATCTATGTGCAATGGGATGCAGCAACTCCAAAATCAACCTACCAGCAGCGTTTTTGGGGCAAAAATACTACTCACGATATCGCGTCTTCCTCCTACAATTGATAGCCCATGGAGGGTCAACAATCCATGTGGAGGATCAGTAAGCTACACAGCAATGCAGTGCATTGCGCAATTCCCAAACTGAGTTTCACGCGGTTAGTCTTTTCAATATGTTGTTGTATACAACCTCATAAATATCCATGCAATGTCTCACACATCTGATGTTTTTGCTTGTAGCTCTAGAGTCAATATTTAGGAACAAGCGATCTGCTGTACTATAAGTTAACTTCCAGCAGTCACTCGAGTCGTATTACCAAGCTGTCCCATTCCTACCGCCAGGTCAGATTCCCAATCATTAAATACCTCCATGCTAAAAGTTATAATTTCTTCCAAAAATCAATGTGTCTTTATTTGGGATTTGAGCGACCTTTCATTACAAATCATGTTTGATGCTTGGTGGGGTTCAATGAATATCGACTCGAAACAACTGATTGCTTGGAATATTTCTAGACAAGCAGCTTTATGGCAATTTCACTTGCACTGCAGAATTGAGGTGACCGGCAGCTGTGCAATGATATGTATTGTTTGTCATCAAGTTTTTCACCATCCATCAGAACATGGGACAAGCTCAATGGGGAAACACTTGCTGGCAAAAGCTCACATCGCAAAGTTAAACAAATTAACAGAGTCAGAAGTAACTAACTTAAGGAGTTGGATGGTGGATGAATCCGCTTTGGCTATCCTGAAGAGGCAAGGAATTCGAGGAATCACAATAGAAAGTTCGCAGAGGGATTTCATATTTGACATCCCCATTGATCTGTATTGACCGCAATAACGCACACAACGTTCTAAACTGGCAGCTAATGACTTTGAAACTTCCGAATTTCACCAAGACATGTGGAATCACTACCTGATGTCAGGATTTGTTTCGGCTCATATTGCATGGAATACAATATCAATTCTTGAGCTGCGACAGTCATATAGGGCATGACAGGATGATCCAGCGCGACCGTCCTCAATGACCCTTAGCAACCTTTGCCGGAGGAAATATGCATTGACCATGGATGCAATTTAAAAGCAATTGCCGTCACGAAATGAGGTCAGTTTAGCTTTGGACAGATTGACATCAACCATTGAACTCACCATAATGGCTGGCATTGCATACTATATAGATCGCAATTGGGCATTGTGTGAAGTACCACTCGCTTTCGATGATGTTGATCGCCAATTCTTCTTTCCTTTCAACAGCTAATCAAGGATGTTAGGTCACGGGCCAACTAACTGGCGCAAGGCTAGCCGTACATTTGAAGCACGTGCTTGACCATTTGGAGGTTACCGATGGCCATTTGCTTGGTATTATGACAGATATTGCTTCCTCATATTACTCAATGACACACGAGCTGCAATCAACGCTTGAGGCCTCTGGAATCGAGTGGCCTGCAGTGAGGAACCACATACCATGCATGGCGCACGTCATACGGCTGACTTTAGGTGCAGGTGGTCAAGTTACGGTGCGGCTCTGCGGGTCACTCGCATAGTTAGCTTTAGTGTGACTTCGGCTGCAGAACCAATAACATTTACCTCTACACGTACGAAAGGGTCCAATTACCCACATTGGTAGATACTCTCATCTTCTGACGGCCTCATAAGCATCATAAGCGATCGAACACAACGCACAATGGTTGATTCACCCGGTTTAACCTCGAACCAGTGTAATGCCGGTGGCTCGGAGGCTTCGCACGCGTCATCCGACTTCGCGACAATTCCTGCTACACACCACGCACACGACGCACACGACGCGCAGGATGTCAGTTTTAGGGACAGAATCGACCAGGCCGAGTCAATTAGGTTTAGCAGCAAGTTTGTTACCTTGGCCACCCTGGGCATCGAACCTGCAAAACTACGCACTGCAGAATACGTTACGGATCGAAAGCAGATTATTGACGACGGCCCAGAGCACTTGTCTGACCAATCCATGAACTGGATTATGGCTACCGAGGACGTTCAGCTAGAGATCATCGATGCTGGCCTGTCGGGGAGTCTCGAACAAGCCGAACAATTCTCAATGATTTACGAACTCAACGCAAGATTAGCCGCTAAAGTCAAAGAGTTGGAGGCGGCTGAGCCTGTCCATGGCCCAAACAAGGAGTTAGCGGGAGCTCACCAAGAAATGGACGAGTTGGAAGAAGAGCTCCGGATCGAGAAGCGTCGCGCTGCCAGATTGGAGAGGCGGCTGGAGAAGTGCAAGTCGGAACCAGAGCACACCACCGACCAAACTGCCGTCGCACAGCTCCTGCTAGAAAAAGACATGCTGCTACACCAAGTGAAAAGTCTCTCCTCCGAGAAACGCAAGCTTCAATCAGAGTTGCGAGCGTTTGAGTGCGTCATCAAACGACTTACGACTAACCAAGTACATGCGACTCCGGTGCCTAATATTTCGTCCGAACCGATGCCAACATCATCTGGGATCCGTGGCTCTGCCGAACCGACCCCTGGCCCGTCAAGAAGCCATGGCTTCTCGGTAATGTCGTCTAACCATCCGACGTATGATGGCAAACGAACCCTGGATGATATCACCGCCTTTCTATTCGCTTCAGAATGACACTTTAAAAATGCGGCCTAGGCCATCGGATGGGTCAGCAAAATGGGTTGGGGTGAGCAAGCAGTGCTACAGTTGAAAGGCGACGCAGCAATCTGGGCTATGCATCGTTTCCCAATTAGCACGCCCATCGAATGTTCAACCGTTTGCACGGAGCTGAAAGCTAAGTATATCCCGTCCAACGCCTTGTACATGGTCAAACGCGAATGGAAGGAGATTAGCCTGAAGAAGGGAGAACGCGTCACAGAGTGCAACGAGCATTTCCGTCGCCTCCGTTCAAAATTAGACCCGCACCAGCTAATGCTAGCAGAAATGTTAGCCCACGCTAATGGGTATATAATCGAAAAAGGAAACTCAGGAGTTTATAAAGACTTAGTCCGGTATATTGGAATGCGCGATCGGACTCCAACCCTTGAGCAGCACATGGAGCACCTTGCTGCGTTGGACACACCCCTCAATAAGTCTCAACGTACAAGTGCCTCTAATGCGAACATGAATACAAAAGCTTCAGCTAGAAAAATGGAGTCCAAGACACGTGGTACAACGGACACAACTGGCACGGCCAAAGACGACGGTCTAACCTGCTACAACTGCATTCAAGCTGGTCATATCTATCGCAATTGCCCGAACCGTGACTTGCTGAAGAAGCTGCTGAAACAGGCCTTGGCCAACAAGATGTCATGAAAGCTAAGTCTGGCCGCCCGCGCAAGGAAAAAAATAAGGGAGGTGCACCGACGGGTCGGAAAGAGAGTGGACGGCTTGCTGAGGAGAAAGAGGTTAAGCGGGAGCCGGATAGCGAGGCGGAGAGTGAGTTGGAGAGTCTATCAGATTTGGACTCCAAGGCGGGAAAAGTCAAAGGAAGTCAGTAGCTGCAGCTGTACCTCCCGTAAAAACACCATCATGTACGGTATCGTCAAAACAGGGTGGAAAGCATGTGCCAAATAGTCAATTCAAATGTTTCACCCGTTACCACCACTTAAAAGTCAGTAAACTGGACGATGCAGTGGTCGATCTGTTAAGATTTAATGGCAAAGTCCGATACCAAACAGAGCGGGGATGGTGGAGCAGCAAGAAAGCAAGAGTTGTGAAGGACGATGGTGCGTCAGAGAACTACGGCGGTCGGAAGTTCCTTGATGAACTGAAACGTCGAGAAGCTACCCTAAATACAAAAGATGCGGGATAGATGATTGTGGAGACCACCAATGTCAATGCAGAGGACGGCATAGAGAAACGCCAACGAGTCAGATTGATACTACGACTTGGTTTGTCATACGTCTACAAGGCCGAATTTACGGTTAATGACCTCCAAGGCTTTGATATTGTGCTAGGCAAATGATGGATGCGCGACATAAATCACCGTTATCAAATCGACCATGACAGTAACGAGATGTGGATCGCCGATAACCTCTGTGAGGAATGAGTGGATGGCCGAGTTCACTGCCTACAGGGCTTACGCCCCTTGGACGTCGACGAAAGTATAGTGGAGCAGGCCATATTCAGGGGGCATCCACATCATTCGGAAGACGGAACTCAAAAACCTATCAGCCTGCCTGTTGCAACGGGCCTTTTTGATCAACGTGCACCACCACGGGGATTGCGACACTAATCCCACGGGTGGGCCACCAGGAGAGTTTCAAGAAATGTTGAAAGAATTCCAGGGCCTCTTTGGCGAGCCAACTTATGCAAATTCGCAGAAAGGAAGGCAGGCTGATTTCGAAATTAAAACAGACCCAAATGGCAAAATACCATTCCGCTCACCATATCGCATGACTCCGCCTGAAGAAGAGGAGCTTCGGAGGCAGACAGACAAGGCAATTCGCTGCGGTAGGATTCAGCCCTCTCGAAGCAATTTTGGCTCACCAGTATTATTCGTGCCAAAAACTGACGGTATTTTGCGTATGTGCATCGATTATCGCGCAGTAAATGCCATAACCGTCAAGGACCGTTATCCTCTCCCTCACATTGAAGATTTACCCAACTCCATGCATGGCTCCTGCTGGTTCACCGAATTGGACTTGGCAGCCGGTTATCATCAAATTCGCATCTCAGCCGCCGATAGACAAAAGACGGCCTTCACGACGTAATTTGGCATATACGAGTGGCAAGTCCTTCCGTTTGGCCTGACGAACGCACCAAGTCAGTTCCTGTGCATGATGAATGGCATTCTAGAGCCAATGAAACGAAAGTTCATTGTCGTATACCTTGACGATATTATGATTCACAGTTGAACCCCAACAGAACATGTCGTACATGTCCGAGAAGTGTTGACCTTGCTGGCGGAACATGGTCTCAAGGCCAAACGTGCAAAATTCGCCTGGGCGCGGCAGACAGTTGACATCTGCGGCTTTGATATTGACAAGGATGGCATCCACCCCAAGGACATACAACCTGTGAGGTCATGGATTGGCCCCTACCTGAAAACAGTAAGGACGTCAGAGGCTTTCTGGGCCTGACCAGTTACTATAGGAAATGCATCGAACACTACGCTCACATCGCCATACCGTTGTACGCAATTGCAACCTCTGCGTTAGGTACAGGAGACGTTGGGCGGCGACGTGGAGAGCCGAGGAAGGTCATGCGATGTCCATTCGCCTGGGACAGGGAATGCCAGCATGCTTTCGACACACTCAAGAAGGCAATCTGCAATGCCCCAGTCCTTGCTCTACCAGATCCCGAAGCAAAATATTGCCTGCACGTCGATGCTAGCCAATATGCGCTGGGCGCGGTGCTCTCCCAGGTACAAGACAAGGCGGAGAGGGTATTGGGTTATTTCAGCCGTAAATTACACAATGCAGAGACGCGATACCACGCGTATGACAGAAAACGTTTCGGCATCCGAGACGCGATATTATACTGGAAGTTCAACCTACACTGGGCCGAGCAGACATTTTTGGTACACTCAGACCACGCGACCTTGCGTTGGATCCTCACACAACCACACCTCACTGTTCGTCAAATTGATATCCTGACAGTTCCCCATGATTTTGACTGGGAAGTCAAGCACATCCCGGGTATGAAGAATCAGGTTGCGAATGCGTTATCTCGCTGCCCCGATTTCCGTTGGCAGCGTCGTGATCTAATGGCACTTGATGTTACGGCGGGCGGAGAATGGATTGATGATATCAAGGCGGGCATAATTCAGGACGAATGGTTTTGGCCTATCCCACATTTTTGGCCAACCCGAATCAGCGCCCCCCACCGCCCAACGCATCGATGAAGGAGCGCAAATTATGAGTGTCAGCACAACGGTTCAATTTGGAAGAGAATGGACTACTGTCGTTACGTCATGACTTAGAAAAGCAAGAGGTGGATAGAACGCAAGGGCAAGGAAGAACAACGGAGATGAATAATAGAAACAAGGACAAAAGAAAAAGAAGAAGAAGGACAGGCAGAAAAAACGTAAGGGCAAGGCAGAAGGATGGAGAAGACTGATGGGCAAGGAAGAAGGGCGGAATAGAAGAAACAATGGCAAATGAGAAGGAGGAAGAAGGAGATTCAGGGAGGAACGCTAAGCGGGGATGACTATGTATTCCAACGACGATGGGGCGACAAATTCTCCATGAGGCCAACGACACTCCAGCGGGGGGACACTTCGGCGCGGATCGAACATACTTGCAAATGAAAAACAGATATTTCTGGAAGAAAATGTGGCGAGATATACAGCAATACGTTGCAGGCTGCGATTTATGCCATCGAACCAACCACTGCAGCAGAAAACCCATGCGCCTCGTGCGACCACTTTCTATAGCTAAAGGCCATTGGCCAAGTATCGGCATCGACTTTATCACTGACCTGCCGATCTCAGCAAATGGCCACGACTGCATTGTAATGTTGGTCAACCACATGACACAAAGAGCACATTGGCGAGCCTGTAAAAAAACAATCGACGCGCCGGCATTTGCACACATATTCATCGATGACATTGTCCGCTTGCACAGAGTGCCACTGGAGGTTGTATCGGACCGTGATGCACGCTTCACAGCAGACTACTGGAGAGAGGTTGCAAGGATCTTGCAGACAAAGCTGCTCATGTCAACGGCGTTCGATCCAGAAACCGATGGTCTCTCTGAGAACTCGAATAAAATGGTCGTACGTTATTTGCGAGGCTTCGCAACTCATGATCAAGCCAATTGGGACGACTACCTTCCACCAGCCGAGTATGCTTATAATTCTTCCTTATACCGTTCGGCAAAGCACACGCCATTCGAACACGACCTTGGTTATGAGCCGCCTTTGCCGCTAGACTTAATTGCACACCTCCAACGGCCACAGACCAATGAGTCGACAAAAACCCTACAAGGCCGAGAATTCGTCAAACGATTACAGCGTATTTTGGGAGTCGGTAGGGATGCACTCCGCAATGCCCAAGATGAACAGACGGCCGAAGCAAATAAATCACGATGCCCAATCGACCCCGCCATCACCGCCGGTGCAAAGGTATTCCTAGATACAAAGGGTTTGCCAATCACATATGCAAACGTTAACCCAACACAACGCAAACTGGTACATCGTTACATTGGGCCATATGCGATCCTCCGAATGTGCGGGAACGCCGTCGAATTGGATATTCCAAACGACAGGACGATCCATGACACTGTTAACGTCAGCAGGCTCAAGGTAGACCGCACAGACAATTCTAGAGTGGCTTGGCTTCCGCCACCTCCGCCAGTAGCGACATGCCGCGCTGGCACAAGTTATGTCATCGAATCCATTGCAAATCACCGGGCAAGCTCTGATGGAACTGGTTGGCAATACGAAGTGAAATGGGAAGGATGGGACGAGAAGAATAACACATGGGAGCCAGAGGAGAATATGTCAAAAGCCAAAGAGACAATGAAACAGTATTGGAAGGCACTATGCGGGCGGCCAAAGGGGAAAAGGAAACCAAAATTGAAGAAGGCGTGAGATGCAAGTTTCATTTGCGTTTTTTGGAGGAAGCATTGTGTTTGTTTGTTTGTTTGGTTGTTTGTTTGTTTCTCAGTCGTGGCAGCGAGACGGGAACCTCGATTGTTTTCATGTGTTTGGCAGCTCGAGAGACATCGTGGAGGCATGTTTGGTTTTCGATCAGGGTGTTTTGTCTCTTCGAGAGGTTTCTCGAAGATAATTGCAGAAGGTTGTGATGCAGGTGGTCATGTTCGGGTGCGGCTCTACGGGTCACTCGCATAGTTTGCTTTAGCGCGACTTCGGCTGCATCACCAATAACATTCACTTCTACACGTACGAAAGGGTTCATTTACCCACATGAACATTTGAGTAAGGAGATCAAGTTGATTGGTGGCTTCAAGGTCTTTAGCCATTCTGTAGGATCCCAAACTCCAGGGAGATATCCGCGTTCTGCTGGTTCTGGGAATAATGTATCAGAATCGCCTCTTCGTGCGTTTGGACGACCTCCGGCTGGATATACTCCTTGTTGTTCAAGTTTTCGGGAAACTCTCTGAATAAATGTTTCTTTCGCAGGCTGTGTATCGACTCATTATTGTTTACCGGGGCTGTAAGTCAATTGATTGAATAGTCAAGGCCAGGGTACATGAAGGTGTACTCGTCATCAGACTCAGCCGCTGATCCTCGGGGTTCTGACGAAGAGGCTTTTTGAAGGATCTCCACTTCTCCTGTAAACCATCCTTAGGTCTTGGCTAACTCGAGTCGAAACTCATATTTCTCATCGGCCGGAATTTATTTTTGCTGCCTGTGACATTCACGTTCATTCCAGTTTGGACCAGCTTCTGCACATGCGCTGGTACTATGACCAAGCTCGCAGCAGTTCCAACATCTAAATGATCCATTCGATTCTTCTTTAATCGGCTTATGATCCTTCTTGTTCGCATCGTCTGAATTTTCCCATCTCTTTTGAGCTTCCCAGTTGAGGTTGGTAAGCTGTCTCTGCTCTTCTAATTCCCGTTCTAATCTTGCACATTTATCTGCGAGCTTGCGCTGCATCTTGGCTGACTGCTCAACGTCCATATCCTCGTGACGCCCGAGAATAGGAACCGGATTCCTGTGAGCCGCATCGTACGCAATATGGTTTTTTTGAGATCACATAATCCAAGATCTCGCCACTCCAGATCGGATTCAGTGAGCTTCTTTGCTATGGATCAAGGTATTCTCTCCATCAGCAGGGTTTGATTGGCATACTTCTCCAAATGGGTTCTTCCGACGATTTCATCTATCTCGGTGATAAGCTCTTCATCTGTCTTGTCAGGGGAATACTGTGTTGTTTGTATCTTATTGATGATCTGTGTAGACGTCTTGATTGTGGGCGCAAACTTAACCTCCCACTTGGCCTTGAGCGTGTGGTAAGTATCGACTGCTGTTGGATCTTGTTCGTCAAGCCAAGCTGATGGACCAACGAATGCCATCCCATCTTGACCTTTGCCGGCGGATTAATTGGGTCGTGTAGTGCTGCAGAAAGTCAGAGCACAAAGATGTCGGGTGTGGTCTGCGGGTTAGCGGCTATCAACAGGTTTCTGGCTAATTTGAATTTCTTGAGGAATGCTTCAACCGGGGTGGTGCCTTTGTATTTCATTATGTGAAGCATACTGAGATACATGATCTGCTTTTGAACTGCGGCGGCTGCTTGGGCGGCCATTGTTTGGTTTTCTAATTTGGGTTCCGTATTGGATTCTGTATTGGGTTCGGAATTGGGTTCTGTATTTGGTTCTGTATTGGGATCTGTATTGGGATCTGTATTGGGATCTGAATTGGGATCTGTAAGATCCTCGTCGCCATCGTTGTTTTCTCCGTAGAGATACTGATAGTGGATGTCATACTCGTTGAGTGGGACGTTGTTGTCATCCAGGTATCTGAGAAGTTGTCACTTATGTGCTCGGCACTCTCTCACCCAAACTTCAACTTTTCCTTCGTATGCGCTTGACACCTCATCAAACCAAGACCCCCGGTTGTTGTTGTATTCAACTTGTAGATCTCATGTGAAGATTTTCCGGTCTGGAGCTGTAGGCTTTGCCATGAGTCTAGGAGTGGTGAATGGAGCCGTTTCGAATGATTCTTCGGGGGTATTGATTAATAGTAGTTCAGGGATGACCTCTTCCTCCTCTTCCAGTTCAGGAGTTGAAGTCTCGGTAAATGTGGGGGCATTGAAGATGCGTTGATCGGGTATGGCAATCCATGATGAACGTGATTTGTGGGATGGTGTGTAATGATCTGGGGAGAATGCTCCGGGAATTGTCAAAGCGAAACGACAGAGTGAATCCTCTCTGTTCGGATGTCGGACGATCTGACTGTTGTTTGGGGTATTTCCTGGGAGTTTTGGGTAGCTGACAAGTCCAAACCAATTTCTGTAGGCCTCTAGTAACTCGGCCCACTTCTCTCTTGGTAAATCTTGGTTGTAAAGTTGTTCAAGTGCTATGGCAATAGCTTTCGTCTCAACTTTTTGGTCGGGGTGATTAATGAGGTGTTTGGAGGCATGTTCCAAGTTGGTGTTCAAAAAGAGACCTTGCTTTCTATCTCGTTGGAACTTGATAACGATGTAGGCTGATCCTTCGAGAAGAAACTGTTCAAAGCTTCTAAAGGTAGCCACAATTGCCTTTCTTCGACCAAGTATAGCGACACCCGGCTGATGGAGAGTAATAGCTTAGCGAAGCATGTCGGAACGATTGTGAAACGGAGGGAACCGAAAGACGGAACAGACTTTCTTCAATCGAGTGTAGCGACACTCGACTGTCAGAGAGCGAAAGATTGTCGAAGCTGGTCGGAAATGATTGCGAAACGGCCGGAAACGAAAGGCGGAACGGTCTACTTGTTCTCTCTGCATCCCTACTGTGGTCACCAGTTTGGCGGGACGTCGTTCTTTAGGGAGAAAAACAGAGGCTCTGTTCAGTGATCTGAATCGATGATGATTGTCTATCGAATGAAAGCTAGAACTAAGGTACGACCAGAGCTTCGCAACTGCGCTAAGCCCAATCATGCCAAGCACACCCGCCGAGCCTCAAATTTTAAATGATCACCTGATATCACTCGACACATCACAAATCCTCCGACAGGTGACCTTTGATTACAACAATCGCCTGCGGTTCTTGTTGAATACGACAAAGAAAGGCAAGGTCTGTATGGCCCGCACCATTCTTCCCTACCGCAATCAAACCAATCAGCTAACCACTTCCCAGACTGTCTGAGGACCCTCCGAATCCATAATTCACGGTATGAGACGAACTCCAAGCTCTCAGCATATACGTTTCAGTGGCTCAGGGCGAGCCTTGAGTACCATGATTGGTACTTTCCTGAGCACTACAGCCTCATGTTCATTGAAGGAAAACCAGGGAGTGGAAAAAGCACACTAGTAAAATACTTCTCGGATAATTTCCAAGCGGATGG
Source organism: Trichophaea hybrida (assembly GCA_015178995.1). Classification (NCBI taxonomy): domain Eukaryota; kingdom Fungi; phylum Ascomycota; class Pezizomycetes; order Pezizales; family Pyronemataceae; genus Trichophaea; species Trichophaea hybrida. The sequence goes on from WHVE01000190.1 coordinate 122,521, forward strand.
AGCCATTATGGCAAAGTTCTTTTATAGCTACTGGGAAGGAGAACTGGACAGGGATCATCGAAACATGTTGCAATCCTTGCTCTATGATATTCTTACAGCAGACGAATCCTTTTTCATTCACTTTTAAGAAGCATATCGGAAGCTTCCGAGCTACAATTCTAATCAACTTCCTCCGAGAACTTCCTCTTCAGGCACAATGACCAGCGAAAATTATTGTGCTTGTGAAGTACTGAAGGACACCCTCAACGTATGTCTAATATATCCGCTGGAACGAAGGTTATTCCTGGTCATTGATGCCATGGACGAGTCTGACGATGCTGGCAGGGCGGATATTGTTCAATTTTTCCGAAACCTGGTTTTTACTGACACCACATGCGTTTTTAAAATCTTTCTGGCCAGTCGACCAATTAATGAACTTCAGCAAGCTCACCCTCATCGGATCCAGCTCAAAACAAAGGAGGATATCGAAAAATGTACAGACGAATATCTCAAAGATATCGTCATACCAGTCCAGTCACATCTTGCTTTTGGACCGGACCTGACTGAGCTCAACCCCAGACAGGGATCGTCCAGACTGATGGAATCATTGGGTAGAGATGACAAAGCTAAGCTAAATCATAGCATCGTCCAGAAAGCATACGGAGTTTTTATGTAGGTATGATTGGTTGTAGAGGAGTTGACGCGACGTATCGCGAACGGTTCATCGTTGGAACTCATACGCGAGTTGATCAACAATCTTCCCCCGGGGCTTGAAATTTATTATGAGCACATGCTTCGAAGATTGGATGGCTGCTTTGGTGCCGACGTTGAACATGGCATACGAATTCTTCAATTCTGTCTGTTTTCTAGCCGTCCTCTACAGCTGTGTGAGCTAGACCATGCTCTTGCAATGCCTGCCAAGTTACTAGATCATCCGCCCAAGTTGGAATCGTGGAAAGACTGGATATCGTCAGATATTGAGAAGAAAGTAACTCATTGTGGTGGAAATTTTGCAGAAATCAAAATCACTGACATCTCACACTTCGATAGTAAGTATCTCATTACACTGGGATGTTATTGTGACTTTGATTTATCATTCTAATAAGCTACAGAGGGATATGCCATTGTGGAAACCATACATCAGACAGTGCGCGAATTTTTCCTCGGCCCTTACAAAGCAGTGGCTTCGTCCCAGTTCAAAGCTGTCACGCATGAAGCAGCGGCCAGAACGATGATCTGGAAAACGTGCATCAGCTATCTGACGCTTCATTTGGCAGAACTCAATGAAAGCTACTCTGATGATCACGAGTTTGTTCAATATCTGAACGGCAGACCATTGATTAAGTACTCGGTAGAATTCTTCATGAAGGAATGGAAGGACCAGACCAGGAAGACAACCGCAAGCAACTCCAGGTCCAGGTCGACAAGTGCCGCCGCACCAATCCCTCCGCTACTCCTACCTTACTGGAACGCCCTTCAGAATTGTCCCCCATCAGAAAAGTTTTGTCTTCTTAAACGACTTGCCAACTTCAGCACAGTCGATGGTAACGATCAACAATATATGAATCGCTTGCTCGGAGTTGCAGCGGAGAAAGGTTATTGAGTCGCTGTCGGCAACTTGTTGGCAGCAGGTGCAGACTGTAACTCTGTTGACAAACACAAGGGCACACCGCTACTCTCTGCCATGATGAACGGGCACGAGGCCACGGCATGGCTGCTAGTCGACAGTGGCGCCCATACGGATACAAAGGATGGTCAAGGATGGAGGGCTCTGCATATTGCGGCTTCGAATGGCCACATCTCTGGAGTGCAGCTGCTCGTCAAGACACTCAGTGCTGACATCAAGGCCCGGGATTTCAACGGAGCGATGGCGCTGCACCATGCGGCTTCAAAGGGCCACAACTCTATGGTGACGCTGCTCATTGAGATATTCAGTGCTGACATCGAGGCCAAAGATTACGAAGGGCTGACGGCGTGGCATTATGCGGACCGCAACGGTCACAATACCACAGTCCAGTTGCGCGAAACGACAATAGTCAACATGAAGGCTACGGATAGACGTGGCAGTACGAAACTTCACCAAGCGGCTCGGCAAGGGAACATGGCGATTGTTCAGGAGCTCCTCCATTCGGGCGCGTCCATCAACCAAAAGGACATCCGCCCCTATGAGAGTCCGTATGATGGTACCATTCTCAGTCATCACGGACGGTCGGCGCTACACCTCGCAGCTCTGTTCGGTCATCAAGCCATTGTTGAGTATTTACTCTTGAAAGGAGCTGATATTAAAGGCCAGGATGATGGTGGGCGAACAGCGTTGCACCTTGCCAGTGCGAGTCCCTGGATTTGGTTCCAGGGAACAAAGGACTTTGTCAATCTACATAACCACATCATCACCGACCTATGGCCGGCATCTAAGAAACCGTACGAGGAGTTGATGAAGTTGCTGATCATTCAGGGTGCTCACACCGATGCTAAGGACATCAACGGGGCGACTGCACTCCACCTAGCGGCCCAGTGCCCTTGGATCTACTATGAAAATAGGGTTCGACTGCTGCTCCAGAAATGTGCAGACGTAGAGGCGAAAGACTCGGAGAAGAGAACGGTGCTGCACTTTGCAGCGAAAGCCGCACCTGCAACCACTGTCAATCTGCTACTCAATGCGAAAGCTAACATCCACGCCAAGGACGCCCACGGGTTAACGGTGCTACAATATGCAGTTCAGAGCGACCGTGTGGACGTGATAAGGCTGCTGCTCAACGCTGGCCCGGACAGTGTTCCTAAGCGGCCCGGCCAGGCCGGCTTTGCGTAGGCCGGGCCGGGCCGGCCTTAGCGGCGGCTTTCAAATGAAGGCCGGGCCGGGCCTGCAGGCTTCTTGGCGGCCGCTTGGCGGCCGGCCGGCTTTTCTTGGCGGCCTGCAGGCTTTTCTTGGCGGAACTAAGCCTAAACGGAATATTTTGTTCGAAAGATTCTCTGCTGCCTATACTAAGAAAGTCTCCAAAGTACAAAATATAAACTATATCCAACTCAATCATCGTAGCCCTGCCATTGCCGTATTCCATCCATCAACCAGACCAAGGCTTATGCAGGCCGATGCAGGCCAATGCTAGTTTTTTAAATCACGTGCAGGCCGGGCGGCCGGCCGGCCGGCTTTTGACCCAGGCCGGGCCGGGCCGCCGCTAGCGCAGGCTTTCAAAATGGAGGCCGGGCCGGGCCGGGCCTGCAGGCCGCTAAAAGCCAGCCGGCCTGCCGGGCCGCTTAGGAACACTGGGCCCACACATAGAGGCGAAAGACTCGATGAGGAGAACGGCGCTGCACATTGCAGCCAAAGCCGCATCTGCAACCACTGTCAATCTGCTACTCGATGCGAAAGCTAACATCCACGCCAAGGACGCCCACGGGTTAACTGTGCTACAATATGCAGTTCTGAGCGACCGTGTGGACGTGATAAGGCTGCTGCTCAACACTGGCCCGGACATAGAGGCGAAAGACTCGATGAGGAGAACGGCGCTACACATTGCAGCCAAAGCCGCATCTGCAACCACTGTCAATCTGCTACTCAATGCGAAAACTAACATCCACGCCAAGGACTCCCACGGGTTAACGGTTCTACAATATGCAGTTCAGAGCGACAGTGTGGACGTGATAAGGCTGCTGCTCAACAATGGCGCGGACATAGAGGCGAAAGACTCGATGGGGAGAACGGCGCTGCACATTGCAGCCAAAGCCGCATCTGCAACCACTGTCAATCTGCTACTCGATGGGAAAGCCAACATCCACGCCAAGGACACCGATGGATTAACGGTTCTACAATATGCGGATCAGAGCTACCACGTGGACGTGACGAGGCTGCTGGTCGACAGTGTAGCGTCTGGCTAGTAACTGTTAGAAGGTGGGTGTTTCTCTTGATGCTTAGAAAGTGGATTACGGAATTGATGAGCTAAGGAGATGAAGTGATGCGTGTGAACGCTCGCATTGCGGGTGGGTGGTTAACATGGTAGATGGAAGTTGAAGCTAGAGATTCGAAAAGGGACTGTGTACTTTACATGTACACAGCCCCATTACCTTAAACTGACGATATCCACACGGCAATCAAAAATGCATGAAACATGATAGTTTCTAGATAGCGGACTAATACAAAGAAAGGAGTCCTAAAATTTGTAATTTTACGTAAACGTTCTGCTTTTTCGGGTGCTTGAAATTTTAATTGTTTTCTAACTTTGGATCTTTGAAGAGCCTTCCAAACTTTCAGCCTCATCGTTCGTTTTTCACCTAGCCGCGTCCATACCCAATGCCCCCCACTCTATAAAGCTAGATATTCTTATTAACCACTCCACATTAATTCACTCCGTTATCATGACCTCTGTGACCCCCATTCCTGCCTTCTGTACTTGCCTGCTTACCCCCTTTGCACGACCGAGGCTAACAAGCCGTTACAGGTAGTTGAGTTCACATAGGCACCACAGCCTGAACCGTACCGAGCATACACATACGAGCCTACTAGTATGAGATTGGAGAGGGCGGAAGAGAAGATATTTATCGATTCCGCCGTGCTGCCTCCAACGCGCTACCCTGACCAGCCGTTCTTGCTTCACTCTTTTTGGAGGCTATTGGTCGGCTTTCTCTGGTGCATGTTGTCGTTTACAAGACTGATTAGCAATGCGGTGCGAATGTTTAGTATAGTTTGAGACAGATACGCGGCTTTGGCGCTGACCGAGTAAAGTATGCATCTTTTTGGCCGGTATATGCAACCTCCACTCCCTCAAATCTCGGGCTGGCCAGCCTCTCCGTGTACTTCCATGTTGCTATTTGGCCAGCGTAAGAGGCGAGGTGCAGAAATGTGAGTTCTGCGAGAATTCGCCAGTCGAAGAACGGTTGGTGGGAAGGAAAAGTTGTTGCTAGGTTATGTATCTCTCTCTTTGGCTGTCTGGGGAGTTGGGAACGCTTGCAATTGGGTCACTATGGATTGGAACTGCAGCGCTGCCACTTTCTGAGTTTACATTTTTGTGGTGATGGATGTGTACGAGGGGTGGGAAAACTGAGAAGACGGAGAACCCATGATGAACTGAGTATGAGGATGGGGTCATGCGGAGGAGATACAATGGAAGCTGAGAACACGGAGAAGGCTGGAATGTTGATTAAGTATTTAGCCCGAAGACGGTCAGAACTAATGCGGGTACTCAATTAGCCTCGGGCACCAAACTTAGCCTTGGGCTAGTACGGTGCCTATTTCACCGTGAGCCTCGGGCTTGGTACGGTACCTCACTCTCCGTGTGCCTCGGGCTTGGCTCTAGGTATAATTTTTTATTTTATTTATGTCTATCTTATTCTCTCTTTGTACGATTGACAATCAGCGGACTTTCATTTTCTTTGTTGATTACTCTCAAAAGGGAATAGAACGGAGATATTAGGATATAGGCGGAAGCTGGGTAGGAGAGCGCCCTATGTTTCATATCCGAGTTGTAAGTGGCGAGTGGCTAAGGATACCCGAAGATATAACCAAGGCTCTCTGTATATGTCGAGTCTTTTCTGTCTTTCTTCTCTGTACTATAGCTGATGTATCCCCTACACGCTCGGGGTTGGTAAATTGGTCGTGCTGCTTTCACGGTGTATTAATCAGCGGGTAGCAAGGATTATGATTGGCCGAATACACATACTGTGATCAAAACGACCAATTTACCAAACCCGAGCGTGTAGGGGATACGGTTCTCTCTTTCATATCGCAACACCCTACAACGAGACGGGCTGAGTAGTACGTATGGAACATTACGTTTAGTTGTTGTCATCCAATTCGGATTTCACCAGAAACTGTCTAGCAGTTGTGCACTGACCTCAGAATCTGCCTCTCCTATCTGATCCGCTCCACATATACAGGCAAAATCAATTACCAGAAAGAAGCGTCCAAATCTTTATTGCCGGACCCGAGTAAGTATTTAATTCTTACTCGATTCGGTGGTGGTGGCTTTGTCACATTTTGGGGTGGCCTAGATAGAAAAATGACTCGCCGGCTGGCTCATTTCCATGCTCCCTGGTTCAACGGGCTCCAAAAGTTGGCTTACTGAGTATAAACAGCATAGCAAATTCATGATCTGAAAATGTACTGAGGGCTCTCCCGTCCCAGTCCACGTTTCATATCCCTGCTCCCCATAAAGCCTGCTTAACTTCTAGTTTACTTCTGTCATTCCTAAGTACGCTTCACCAGTGTGCGTCTAGTCGATTCTAGAGCGCTTCTCTAGAGCGCTTTTATGTGCGCTTGGCCAATATCCATTTCGATTGCTCTTCATATCACTTCCAAGAGTGCTTCCCAGGTGCGCTTCTCTTGTACGCTTCTCAACTGCGCTTCCCTTGACTCGCAAATGTGCTTCTTGTCGAGACGAATGTCCACAAGATTGACTGTCTCCGGCCAGCCCCCAATGAGTTTATCTCTATCGTCTCCAGCCAGCCAGATTCCAGCTCTCAAATTAGGTTCTGGTCAATATACACCAGCTGTCATACAAGGGTACGTACTTGCCACAATCAGCCACTCAGCTACAGAATCCCGACCAATCAGAATCATTAAAGACAGATCCAAGTTACCGTGAGCTGAGCCCTTCTCACGATCACTTGTACTAGTACATCGCCATCACTACTACCCACTATCATCAGTTACTTCTTCACTTTACTCCATTCTTGTCTTCCTTCACTAATTCGTGTGCCTTCTTTTCGCCTCCTTTAAATACATCTTACCATATTACAGCAATGATTCCACCAGTCCAGCACAGTGTCCAGGTTTAGGGTATTTTTTCACTATATCGGTCATTTAATGGGGGAAATATATCTTGATGGCACCAAATATACAGACAGAACTGTTGTTCTAGTCCAGTCACGGAGGATGTCCCTCCGCGGAGAGACCGGTCCAGTCACGGAGTCCCACCCTCAGTGACTGGACTGGTTCATTCACAGTGTGTATCCCTGCACCCCACCTCCGTGACTGGACTGGTTCATTCGCGGAGCATAAATACAAAGTGCTAATTACACTCAACGTCGGGGAGCAACTACAATTACACTGCGCTCCATATCCTGACTTGAAACCTGCTCTTCTTCCTCGTTGCCCTCCTCCTCTACATCCTCCTCCGCCTCCTCCTCCTCCTCCTCGTCCACATCGTTGTACTCCTCAAGACCCTCTCCTTCCTCAATATCCAGTTCTGTCAAATCACTTTCACCATTGTCCTCTGCGCTCTTGTTGACATGAACAACAGAAGTGGAGTATGTTTGCGCTGTTGCCTCTCTTTGTGTATTTGCTCGAAGTCGCTTTTGATTGTTATTAGGCCTTGGTGTTGTCTTCCGTTTAAGATTGAAAGTACCAGATGGTGCTGCAGAAACACCATTGTTTGTGCATTGAGCTCCATCATTTTGGCCATGGCAATGAAGTGTGCACTCAACCTTCGCTTTGAAACACTTGCAGCGAATTGTATTGCAGTTCCCTTTACATCCACAACCAACTTGAATGAGCTCAGCAGGGGACTGAAGGCGTGCAGCCGCCAGCAGAGAAGGCATACGATGGCTACCCTTCATGAATGTTGGAATTTGATGAGGAAAGGTCGCTGCAAGGCAGTCCATATTTTTCGTACGATAGAAACCCTGCAGAATACCATATTGACACTGCAAGCCATAACGATTGCCATTCTTGACTTCAACCACTCTGCAAAAGATGCGCTTGTTATCTGTTGAACATCTATCCTGGACTTGAATCTTTAGGCGTACAAGGTCACCCTCCTCAAATACTTCCACTTTATTGATTTTGTTATTTCTCTTTTCCATAGCACTGGCCTTTCGCTGTGTATTTGCAATAACCTCTTTATTCAAACACTCAATCGCTTGGGACTGCGTCACCAATGTAGGCTAGTGTCGAGTATCCTCTGGTATATTACTGGTTACCTGCAGTTGTGGATCGATGGATGGTTCGATTGCTTCGAGTGATTCTGCATTGTCTACAACAACTGCTGTTGATCGCTGGGCTGGGGATATTCGTGGACGATTTGGCATAAGTTGCTTGAAGACAACCTTGAATTGACTCTTTCCTGTTGTTGAGTGAACCTGCCGATTCATTGAGAGCATGGCCTCCGGAAGTGCCAGCCACCATTGTATTGATTCCATTTCGGTCGTCCATGCAAGGATCTTATCCTTCAGAACTCTGTTCGCCTGTGCAATAAGTCCATTTGACTGCGGGGTACGAGGCCTGCTATGCACTACCGGTATACCGTGGTGCTTTATAAGATGGTCGCATGCTCCTTTAAACTCAGTTCCCTTGTCACATTGCAGTATTCCTGGGATTTCAAAGATTCCAATAAATCCTCCAAAGTGTAACACAACACTCTCGCTTTCTTTCGACTCCATTGGATAGGCAGCCGAGAATTTACTGAAGTGATCCCGTACATCAAGCACCATTTGAATTTCTGGCCCAAATGACGAAAATCAATCCGATGAATTTGAAGTCGTTCCCAGAGTTCCATGACAACTATAGCCTCGAGTGGAGCAGCGGTTTTTGCAGATCGTGTTTTTGCACATGTTGTGCAGTGATCGAGTAAGAATGTGACTTCTTTCTTGGTAATACCATAGTACTTGCGATCGATTTCAGCCCATGTTTTGTCTCGCCCAGCATGCATGAGTTCACTGGCATGTTCTTTGACAATTAAGTCAAAAACTTCGTGTTCGCGAGGACAGAAGCGCGGAGTCTTGTGCTTTTCTTCTGGCTGTCGGTTGAGTTGACCACTGATAATTTGGTAATCGTGCAAGGCTGTATATCGAACGCGTTGCTGCTCAATTGTTTCCGCTGGATGCTGTGGATGGTCTGCGTAGAGCTACGTTTTACTGGGTCTCAGAAAGATTCACAAGCTGGATTCTGATATGCAAGAGTTTACTAAACTTAATTTGGAGTTGCTTGAATTGATCCAAGCGGTATCGATTCTTGTGCCCAGAGGAATTATTATACTGCAAGAAGGCATCACGAGCTTCAGTGCTGACGGGCTCTTGGGAAGTTGGTGTAGGATCAGATGAAGTCATCATTATGAAGATAGAGGACGTAGTGGTTATTGTTGATTGGCAAAGTTAATGTGAGTTTCAATATTTGGAAGATACTAATAAAGAATGTAGATGTAGAAAGCTTTGAAGGCAGAATCAGCGACTTATATACGAACAAACAGTGTATTTTGATTATGAGCATCACCGCAGAGGCCGAATCAGCGATTTATATACGAACAGAGAGTGTATTTAGATCATGAGCATCATCGCAGATACATTTGGCTAGGCATACAATCCTCACTTGCGCTGGGCTGAATGCAATTACGTTGATTAAATTCTGGTGAATATGGCCAGCTAAGTGCGCATACATGTGTGGGCGTATATGCGTGCAGAGTATTCATCGAGTGTACACTCGGTGGATGGACCCGTCCATTCACGGAGGTGGGGTGCAGGGGTACACTCCGCGAATGAACCAGTCCAGTCACTGAGGGTGGGACTCCGTGACTGGACCGGTCTCTCCGCGGAGGGACATCCTCCGTGACTGGACTAGAACAACTGTCATAATTTCACCCAGAGTGGGTATCCAGAGGTGTGCGGTGATAAATGTGAGGATGAGTCATGTTTTCAGTGGTACTTGACTAAGAAACAATGTCGAAATTGCAAGTGTGTGCGGACTGGTCCAGACCAAGCCCGTCCAGTCCCAGACTGCCAGTCTTGGGCTCGGTCAAGTCCGACCTAACGGTTGGACCGGACCGTACTGAGCCCTACCCCAGACCGGGTCCGTCAGGACTGGTGGAATCATTGTATTACAGCGAAGGAAATGAGAGCGTGGAATCAATCGCAAGGTGAATACTCATTAGCAATGAGCAAGGTTCCCAAAAGTCCGTCCAGAGCAGGCAGATGTCTACCCTATCCCGGACTACGATTTATTGGGCGGAGAGTTTTTGGACTAGTGGACAACCGGTGTTGCATATATGGTCCACCTCCCTGGCGTATGGCTTCAGTTGGGTTGATGCATAATCTCCCTAACGTGATGGTCATTCCAGACTCAGCTGGAGATGCCAGCTGAGTGCGCATGCATGCGTACAAGGCATACTCTAGAGGCCGTATATAAGATCATGAATGTACCTATACTTGAGAATACAAGCTTCTAGCAATCAGTACATTTCAACAACCGGGCCCGAATTTAAGCCGAGTGATGCATAGTGGAGTAAGTGATGTGGCGGTGACTGGCCTTCATTCCGATTTTTGCTCATCCACATCTGTTACAACGTTCCTGTGCCTTGTATTGGGATACGAGAGTTGTATGCTATGTAACCTGTTACAAAATGAATAGTCTTTACTCCAAAGAAACCCGAAATGGGAGCGGTAACCTCCGCTGGGGCCCGCTTGATCCCCGTTCAGGGCCCTAGGTGTCTCTACGCATACTCTGCCCTGGACGACTATGGCAGGCCCTGAAGGGCTGGCAGTCTCCCGGACTATTGGGAAGCCTGGCGATGGGGAAGATGACTTGCCAGCACCGACGCGCAGAACTCTATCGTAGGCCTCCTTTCGTTGCTTGTTTCTCGCGCTAGTGGTTGGTTGTTTTCAAAGTTCGTCGCTAACTTCTATTCATATCCAATTGCAGGTCGCTAGGTTCAATGTTTCATCAGTCTGGACGGTCCCAGTCTTTAAGTATAGATCAGTCTATTCCAATCCAGCAGGAAGGTCGGACTGGACTAGACGATACCGGAACTATTCCAGTCCAGGCGGGTTCAACCCCAGACCAGGGAAAACATTGGCTAGGTTTCGTAGTCACTACAGGCTGAAACTACAGCGAGCACCTACACGTGAAAGCCCACGAGCATACTATCACGAGTCCACTACAGTAGTCCAAGGATCTAGCGGATATTCGGTGGTCGGGAGGATTCTCGAGTCGGCCATTAGTTACTTGTTCAACACGCGTTCTATCGGGTGGTAGTATGTTTCCGATCGCTCATGTCTATTTGGCGTCAGTGCTGAACTACATGTATGGCGTATGGTATGGCTTCGGAGGCCACAGTGGGGAGACAGGAGCTGGAAGTATGGCAAACACACTGGCGTCTGACCAAGTTTCTGCAGTGCACATTTTCTCCGCCAGGCTTCACTCTCAGGGGTTATGGAACGTGGCAGAGGTCTTTTCTGAGCTATCTACGTCAGATTCAGTAATGTTGTTTCATTATACTTTATTCACTCTACTCGTCGAATTTTCAAGTCTCTGGACACGTCATCATAAGCACCGTGGCGACACATCAATTTACAATGACTGCTCATCTAATTACCATGACAGCGTGCAGTCAAATGGCTGCTAAATCAAAACCAAGTGCCAGATGCAGAAACAATGAAGTTCAGGAACCAATAATTCGTTGTGCGATCATGAAATGTTCTGTGACTTCCGGCCGCGAGGGCATTCTGCAAGATCTCAATACAATCTAGTCTTATCAATGCATCTAATCAATGACAAGGGTGTCCTGAGACTCGAAAATCCGGCTATAAGATCTAGGGAGGTAGCAGGAATTCGAGGTACGAAGCGTATGAAAACTGGCACGTCGGTAGAAGCGTATTCAGCTTCTCTCTCCAACGAGCTCCGACTGAGTAGGTACTTAAGCGATACAGGCTGTGATTAGATAGCCGATAAGACTAGATCAGATAAGACAGCTGGGCATGCGGCAATCGCTACTTTCCGCTACCAGCCAACACAACCATGAGCACACAACCAACCTACTGAAATTGGATAGACGGGATCAAGAGACTCTGAGGAACTCTCTAGGCCTAGTTCTAGACCCCATAGTAATAGTTGGCATATTTCATTTTGCGAGCGATTAATCGTGATACTCCTCGAAACATAACCCCCAGTCCTTCCGATGCTACGTGACTAGGTAGGCATGGTAGCGGAGGGGAGCTCCGCCATCTAGCCGGCTAGCCCGGAGGCGGAGGGGATATCAAGTCCTGCCATACTCTAGTACTCTAGTAAGAGTGAATACAGTATGAATAATACAGTATGAATAAACAACAACAACGACTAGGTAGGCATAATACCATTGATTGTGGACCATGTTGTGCATTTTAACCAAAGTTTTGATTAGGCTACCCGCTAATATAATCACTACGTAATATTGTGATGGGATTGTGGTTGTCTCTTCGGCAAAATCCCAGGTAACATTCAGTGACGCATTATAGTATACATAGATTGTAAATTTATTAAAGTGACAAAAATAAAGGGCTAATAGCGATTCCAAATACTTCCAGTCCCGTAAGTAGGCCAAAAACATCATCTCTAGAATCGTTAGTGACCTATCTACTTCGCAATCTAATCCCGTCGCAAACCCTCTAACTCACACCCTCATCCATATCAGCCTCCCTATCATCAAAAGTACAATCACCCTCTATCGCAGTAGTAACATTCTCACACTCATCGGGCGTCATACTCCCTTCCACCTCCGTTCCTCCCTCCGAAGTCCCGGTCGTATCAGACCCCACATACCTCATCTGCCTCACCCACCACACCGTCCTCTCCTCTCTCCCCTTCCTCTCCTTTTCATCCACCTCCTCAACCTTCCGTCTCATCCAATCATCCCCCTCAGGTCTTGCCAACATCCTGTACAAGTCCATTCTCGATATCGGTTCGTCTGCATCATCGTTTTCCGTGTAGCCATCCGAGTCGTCGTCGTCATCGAAGAGTACAACTGTATCCTGTCCTAGACTATGGAATAACTGCAGCACTTCCGGAGAAGGCCCAGGTTCGCGGTACATATTTATATTCTGATCTTGTGTTAGAAGGGCTGGAAACCGGAGACTGTACTCATATCTCTCGATGCGCACCACATCGTCGAACGAAAAGGTAACTGGGATCCTAAACTCCTTCCATGTCTTTTTTCTGGGGTAGTTGAAAGCCATCGGGCGCATTACTAACCAACTGGGTATACGATCCTTGTACGGGATGGTATTACCGTTCTCATCGAGGGTGGTAGGCGTTACAGGATTCCCAAACGCAACCGGGGTATCCCTCGTGTCCGCCGGTGGGATGGGGATATAATATTGTTGTTCCTCGGGACCCAGGGTATTTAGAGCCGTTGCGAAGTCTTCACCGGAGAAGGCGGGGATGGGGTAGGCCTTGACAGTGAAGGAGCGATTGATGTAGTCGTTGGCCGCGTTAACGACAAGGGCGGAGTGGTAGTTGTATTTGTTGGAGCTGGAGGGAGCAGAAGTACTGACGGCTGATGTGTGCAGGGCCGATCCGGGACCGGGAATGGGTGAAGGGAACTTGATCTTGATGACACGGCCGGAAGTCGGGAGAATATTATCACTTTCAAAGGAGTGGGATATGAGAGTATTGGTAGTGGCCTGAGACGGAGCTGGAGCCGGGGCAGGTAGTGGCAGGTTAGCGGGGGTCAGCTGGGGCGTGACAGTAGCGAAAGTGGATGCGCGGTCTGGAGTATCTTCCGAAGTCGGTAGGGAGAGTGTAACGGTTGTCGTAGATAGCCTAGGGTTTGCAGGGGCTCCAGTAGAGAGGGGATCATTTAGAGTTTCTGGCGCCGGAGTAGATGGTGAAGAGATAGGGATGGGCACCGGGAATGAGGGAGGTGGGAAGGAGGACACGGGGGCTCGAGTATCTCCCGGTGTCTGCAGGGAAAATGTAGTTGCTGCAGTTGGGGGGTGATTTGGGCTTTCGGGCACGCTAGCTAGTAGATGTGTGGATAACGGGTCATTTAGGGTGATCTGCAGTAGCGCACTAGTTGTTTCCTGTGCAGGCATTTGTGGTGCTGCTTCGCTAATGTGAAGGCTACCGATAGCAGTCGATACCGCAGCCGAGGTATTTGCGGGGGTCTCGAGGAGTATGTCGTCGGCATTTGGCCCACCCCGCGCCGGCGGGGGGGTTTGCGATGCATGCTGAGGGGTAAAGTCGCTCAACAAGTCAACCATGGCAGGAAGCGAAGCCGGGTGAAGGATGTCAGCGAACTGTATAGCAGCGAGCGAAACTGATGGAATGCCGGTCGAAGTTGCTACTCTCGGCTGCAGACTCGATGTATCGTGTGTATCCGCCGACGTAGTCGGAGCTTGCCCAGGGGTGGACTGGTTCAATGCGCGAACCGTAGCAGAGGCCGCTGTCTGGTGGATGGAGTCGGTCGAAAGCTCAAGATCGTCGGAAGTCGGTTGGGGAACATTCGGAGTTGCTATTGACTGCAGATGCGCCGGTATCACTGGCGGCGGGGTCGACTCGCCACTATGACGATGGAGATGCTGGTGGAGACTCTCAGTGGGTGCCGTTGCCTCAGTCACGGCGGATACGGACGTCGGGTATTCTGTCGCGTCATTATTTAGCATCCGCTCGGTCGGTTGACTGGTGACGTCGTCCATACTGTGTTAGGCGGCGAAGGGATGTAGAGTAGTTAAGTGCGAGGCTGCTTGAGATGATCCTTATCCCTGTCTTAGTAACCCGGCTTTATGGATTGCGCCACCAATTTCCAAAGTACTGGTACCATGTGGAACGTATATTTCAACCGGAGAGGGGCCGAAATATGCCATATGCGGTAATGTCGTAGGAGGCGAGCAAAAAGATCTTAGGTTTGAGTGATACTGACATGTATTGGGGCGTATCGTGATTAGATGTCACCTGCCCAGGACTTAAGCTCTACGGCCACATCTTTCGTTTCGAATACCTTGCCTCTCAAATGTACTAACGTCGACGATTCCTCCCGATATCTGTAACTTAATAGTTAAGCTTACGAATGCTGTTCACAGAAAATGAAGATCCTTTTCCGATGATATTTCTGCTCTAGCGGCAATGTATTGGTTCGCTCTACATAAATCAGCTAAGAATCATCGAAGACGTGGAGCACACTCTCAAGCTCTTGTAGCCTGACCTGCAAGTATAAGCCTAGCATTACACTAGGCGACATGGGTATTTCCTACCCAGTAAACTCACATAATATGCAACGCACAGGGATAGCTGGGGTTCAAGGAAAGTCACTACTCTCTTGCACTATATATCTCGAGTCTTTCTCCTTCTATTTTCTCTATACTATAACCTATGCACACCATTCTCCCCTACATATCGTAACACCTCATTAAACCAAGTGATTCGCGTATCGTGCGAGTGACGGCTCGTGATTAATCCCCCACGTGATGAGTTCATCAATTGGCTGTTAACAGTCTTAGATCGTATCCTTGACAAAAGGAGTCATTTTAGGAAGGAAAACTCGTAGCAACACGTGGTAACCTCCGCTGGGGCCGACTAATTCCCAATCCGGACCCTAGTTGTATCCGCTCATGCCCGGCGATAGCAGTCCATACCGTCGCCAAGGTATAAGTGGGGGCTACGAAATGTGTGTAGTCGGCACTCGGCCCGCCCCGGGAGTGTCTGCGACGTTTGCTGAGGGTGGAGTCTCTCAACGCGCGAGCCCCAGCAGGAGCCGCTATCTATTACATCCGCATCGTTTCTCTTCCTTATCATCAATATCAGCCACGTCCTTACCCAACCCCCACTACTCTATGGTGCTAGGTATTCTTCTCCGCTACGCCACATTGGTTAACTCCATGAATATAACCCCTCTAACCACGTGCTCGACCCAGTACTTGCTTGCATACCCCATTTGCACAACCGAGGTTAACAACTGTAGAAGGTACCTGGGTATATATAGGCACCACGCCCGAACTGACGCGAGCATTCATATAAGATCCTATCACTGATAGCCTACTACTGCGATATTGGGGGAGGGCAGAGAGGCATGCTACGATTCGGGGATGCCGCATCCAATGCACCGTCCAGACACATCGCGCCCTCTCCACGCGTCAGCCTACAATTGTGGAAAGCCATGGGTTGGCTTCTACTGACGTCAATTACCATTTGCAAGAATGATCGGCGGCCTGGAAACAGTGGCTATTAAGTCCAGAGTTAGTTAGCGGGAGAAGATCATATAGGAGATATTTAAGTGTATATCACGCCATTGTATAAAGACAACGTCAACTTTAAAACGAAGGAATTCTTGGGAGCTGGCGTCGTGCTTCTTGCTCTCCAAGTGAATTTGGATCGCAGCCAGGTCAAGGGTATTATACAACAAGTCGAGATGTAAAGACTACAAGAATTGCTCGGGTTAGGAATAGATGACGAGTAGAGAGTTGGGTACATGCAGGCGAACGAAAAGTATTCGTGGCTACAGATCAATAGGATCGCCTGTATATTACAGCACTTCATTGCGACTCCCCACATCAGCAATCGAACCGGCGTATACTCGAGCAGATAAGTTTCGGACGAACTACGAAGCTTCACTGGAAGTAATGAATTGCTGTCAAAGAAATTTCACCTTACGTTCTGACCCAGGGTTAGAAACTGGCAAGGCTAGTTGGGACATTTCCACACCTGCCCCGGGCCGAGTGACCACCTATGTCTCTCCAAAATTTCATAGCGCAACTAAAAATAGCACATCTTGCATTGAAAATGTCCACCAACCACTAAAATACCAACCACTAAAAATATATAATTGTTCGCCGATTTTCATGTTACAGATATGCAGGCCAGCCTTCGAGCCTTCAAAACGTTCTTGAAACTCACTTTTTTCGCAAATGCTTCTCTTATACTGGCGACCACTATATTACTATCAACGAAAACTTATTTCATCCTTTAAGTACAATCTATTGTTAGAGACTATTAGGTAGAGAAGATATAGCAGAATTCATCTCTTCCTGAGAGATGTTTCGAACTCTTCACAGTTTTTTAGAAGCATGTTGCAACACAGTTGTGCCAATACTTTTTGACCGCCTAAGTACACAGCCTACGCGCTTTTGATTTGTCAGTCGTTTCGAACACTCTGAATCACAACCTGGATCAAACCACATACACCCGCATATTTATGTCCCATTTGTTCCCTAGACTTTTACATTCTGCTCAGCTACCCAAACTACTTCCGCTTTGCAATTCACATCATATCATTCCCGCCCAGAATTCCGGTGACGCTTACTCTGCCACACCACTGTTGCCTATGCAACGATTCACCCTGAAATACGATATACTGGATAACAATTAGTCATCACCTGCTGGGCCGTTAGAATGTCATGGTTTATGGGTAATCGGGATATATTGAAACCCTACCATCTTCCTGTTCACCTAGTAACTCATTCTTACTTCCAACCTTGAGCTCAAATCGTTTGCCATCCGGAATAAGTCGAAGTTTCATTCCCGAGCAGTCATTTTTTTTTGCGTACGACATTCCAATCAATTGAGCACAGTTGTCAAAGGCATCTAGAACTGGTTTTGAATCCACCATTAACGCTGCTGCGCTGTGATCAATGACAACTGGACGAGAACATCCCCGTTGAAGATACAATAATACTACGCCCGATGTTGAAAGAAGAAACTGAGCTGACAGCCATGCAACAACTCTAGGTATTGAA
Source organism: Trichophaea hybrida (assembly GCA_015178995.1). Lineage (NCBI taxonomy): Eukaryota > Fungi > Ascomycota > Pezizomycetes > Pezizales > Pyronemataceae > Trichophaea > Trichophaea hybrida. The sequence continues at coordinate 139,906 of WHVE01000190.1, forward strand.
ACCACTACCTGTAGCCCAGGCCCATGTCTATGTGCCGTCAAGAAGTGTGGTTCGTAATTGAATCTCCTATTTAACGAATCCCAGGTAGCCATATAGGATAAGCGGATAAGATCTGCGACGTAGCCATCTATGTTGTCCCATGTGGCAAGAAGACTCACATTCATGATGGAGACTTTTGGCATGACATCTGGCAGTAAGTATAAAGCCTCTTCTACCCAGTGGTCCGGCTCCAATTGCATGTTGGAATGTCGTTCTGCGGCAATAACCAATGATTCCACCAGTCCAAATGATCCCGGTCTGGGGTAGGGCTCAGTCCGGTCCAGTCCAACAGGAGAGTTGGACCGGACCGGACCACAGACTGGCAGTCTTAGACTGGACGGGCTTGGTCTGGACCAGTCCAAGGAAGCTACTTCTGATCTATTCAAGCTAGTTACATAATTCCCAAAATCGTACCCTCATTCTCGGACTATACATAATTTCCACATCAGTCAATGGAAGTCAATGGAAGGCCACAATTGAAAATAGAAGTGGCCAAGCACAAACTGATGTATGTGTCTCTGAGTATGAGTCTGGGGGTTGTGAGTGAATTCGGCGACTTCCAGTGTATTGGCGACCTCATTCGAAGCCTTCGACTATCAATTAGCAGCTGGGAAGTGTGTTGGCACGGGATTTGACCCGATGGCTTGTGTGGCTTTCGGCCTAATGCTGCGGCATGAGGCCGGTGGCTTGCGGCACCCATGGGCTGCCACCAGCCCCCATGCTGAAGAGTAGGTCTAGCCCCGGCAGTGATGCTCGGCATCGGTCTCCAGATGTGATACTCGGCTTCGCCGGGTATGCCCTCTTCTTTCCCATATATATTTGCCTGTCTTTCTCTCTCTTTGCTCTTTAGACAATCACTTTTGTACGATAGTCAATTCAATATCTCTATTCGTACTCGATTGATCTCAACAAAGTGGCAAGTGGCAAGTAGCGATTGAGCCAACACGTATGAGTCTGTGTGTATGAGTCTGCATGTCTGAGTCTGTATGTATAAGTCTGCATTGTGGCGGGGAAATCTGTTTTTCACCACCACCACCGCCACTCAGTTTGGCAGGGGGAAGCCAGCGGGGGGGCGTACGGAGATTCAGGCATAACTGAGATGGACTGAGTAACGGGGAGTATATATTTGGGAGATCCCGGGGTAGATAGACATCATCTCATCTTATCATACAACGAAATACACACTCTATCTTTCCCAGCTCTTGGTTCCCAGACACTCTTGCAGAGTTTTCATAGAGCCACGCAATTTGTGTGGTTCCTCGTGCAATGATTCCAGTAGTCCGGGGGTGGACTAGTCTGGACTGGACCGATCCTGGACTGAGCCCTACCTCAGACTGGACCAGTACTGCAAAAAATCATGTCATAGTCCAGTTCAGACCAGTTCAGACTGGACTGATCCCGGTCTAGACCAGACCGAGCCATACCCCAGACCGGGATCGTCCGGACTGGTGGAATCATTGATTGAATAAGCTTAGGCTTAGCGGATTCATGGACCTCGTGGCCAGGTACCCTATCATATCCTCTGACTCTCTTCCTACGCTCCTCAAGCCAGAACTGCTCTTTCTCACGAATTCCGTTTGGATGCCTTGAGAGGTGCGGCGGAGTGTTGATGATGGGCTCTCTGCCTTCTAGCTCCGCCGTTTCACCACAGCGTGTATGAGTCTTCGTTTATGACTCTATTCGGTGGTTCAGTGTATTACTGACTCCCAGACGCTTTCGCTGATTTGCCCCAAGTGGACTGGTCCGGACCAAGCCCGTACCAGTCTGCCAGAATTTTGGACCGGTCCGATCCCAGTCCAAAAATTACTCGGACTGGACCCGGACTAGACTGGACTGGACCAGTCCGGACTAGTCCACACCCGGACTACTGGAATCATTGGCAATAACTCTAGGCAAGATATTTGTAGCGGACTGATTCCGAATAACTCCAGCAGTAAAATTGACAGTCCCAATGAGGAAGCAATTCTCCTTAACGTGGTTGAAGCTGGAGTCTGCATACACATTTTGGAGCTTGTTCAGGGATGTGTCGTTTCCGAACATATTTCCGCCAATTGGAGAACAACCGTTTGTGGGTGCTCGGCGAGGCAGAAGTGCGATCTTCTTTACACCAGAGAAGATAGTCGATGACGGGAGTGGTGCTGACATGTTGTTCCAATTAAGAGTCGCATTGTAATCCGGACGTTCCTTCAAAAGGGTAGGTGCGAACAGTGCTGCATTACCGGTATGATATGTGGTGAATGGTGCCTCTCCACCAAGGCTCATATTTGACTTCCACATGTGTTCAACATGAAGCTGAGTCGTGATATTATCCAAAAATTGGGATTTTGCATCCCAGGAGATACTGTGAATATTGAGGCATGGCAGAGTGGCACCATCGATTGTTGAGTTGACAGGCATCACTCCAGCATAGCTCATGACATGACGGCATTCCAAAGGACCGATGTTCCGAGAAATAGCAGCATTGCCTGTTGCAAACATTGAAGCTCGTCTCACATCGCCCGGAGAATAAATATACCAAAACCAAGCATCGGTTGCAGCATCCGACCAATGATATGGAACTTGCTGATTACCGATAGGCCGCGACACATCTCGCCAACCGATAGCGCCGGTAAGAACTGGTGCAACGAAGGCTGAAGGTGCAAGCAAGAGTAATATCACACCTATTTTCGAGCTATTTCCAGACCAACCCATCCACCCGGGCCAAAATATTCGCCAGGAGACAATGCGGCTGAACTGTAAGAGTGTAACACCATCGTTTTCGAGTAGGATGAAAGCACATCTCCAGGCTACCGTAGTTGTCCAAGCAGTCGTTATCAGTCGAACCACAACCACAGCAGCAGAGATTGTCGTGGTAACATCCCTCGCGTACAAACAACCAGTACGGTGTCCTGAAGTTTGGCCATCGTAGTTGACGACTAAGCCATCGACGAAGTATACAACAAGCACAACCATTCCACATGATACAATCCCGTGCAGTGCAAGAAGGTAATAAGCGAAAAAAATCTGCGAGTAAGGTGACTCTTTTGCTCTTGTGGCCAGGCTCGACAGCGAAGTGTAGCCGGAACGCATGTTGCTCGTTTTGATAGCAGTTCGCCAGTATAGTGAATGTGGGTACGAGGTCCGTTATCCCTTCGACAAGACGCCCCACCCGCATGTTATAGCCATGATGTAAGAACAAGTTCGCTGACTTGCCAGATAAGGTGTTCTAGTCCAGTCACGGAGGATGTCCCTCCGCGGAGAGACCGGTCCATTCACGGAGTCCCACCCTCCGCGACTGGACTGGTTCTTTCGCGGAGTGTACCCCTGCACCCCACCTCCATGAATGGACCAGTCCATTCACGGAGTGTACACTCGGTGAATGCTCTACACGCATATATGCCCAGCATGTATGCGTACTCCGCTGGCCATATCCAGCTGAATTAATCAACGCAACTAATGGCATTCAGCCCAGCGCAACTACGTGCATCCAGCCCAGTGCAACTATGCACCTTCAGCCCAGCGAAATGATGGAGTTCAATTCACAAACAATAGTGTTTCTGCAGCGCCATCTGGTACTTTCAATCTTAAACGAAAGACAACACCACCTGGACCCAGTCACAATCAACAGCGACTTCGAGCAAATACACAGGGAGAGGCAACAGCGCAGACATACTCCACTTCTGTGGATGATGTCAACAAGAGCGTAGAGGAAAACGACGAAAGTGATTTGACAGAACTGGATATTGAGGAAGGAGAGGGTCTCGAGGAGTACAAGGATGTGGACAAGGAGGAGGAGGAGGAGGAGGAAGAGGACGATGTAGAGGAATAGGCCAACGAGGAAGAAGAGCTGGTTTCAAGTCGGAATATGGAGCACAGTGTAATTGTAGTTGCACCACGACGTTGAGTGTAATTAGCACTTGTATGTATGCTCCGCGAATGAACCAGTCCAGTCACGGAGGTGGGGTGCAGGGGTACACTCTGTGAATGGACCGGTCTCTCCGCGGAGGGACATCCTCCGTGACTGGACTAGAACATAAGGTTTGTTAAGGGGTATCGCATCTCCTGCCAGGTATTGTGCATATCCGTTACATCCATCAGGTTCACATAGCCACCTACCTATTTGAGGTTTAGATCTCGAAATTTATAGATCATGCAAATATTAACAAATCACAGAACTCGCTAAGCGACCTCATACGATGAAAGTCACTTTCTGCAATGTGTTATCATATGCATCGTCGCATTGGCTCCGCCATACTGTGCTTTTGCAGGCCAACACCGTGGCTAGCTGAAGTGAGACTTTCTGCAACTAATTGAATGAATCCTGACAGTTGTCTTGAATTCCGATCTCCTCTCTGAGACATAATATCAGACTCATCTATTCCATGACAACGGAGGTGCACACGGCTCATCTGAAAGATGCACCTCAATGGTCGCAGCTGAAAGCGAGAGTGTCATTCTCCGCTTCATCGCAAGGTGGGTTTTTTGTTTGATCATACTGTATTATATTCACTGCATCTGGAGTTGACAGTACACGCTTCTTCTCACCATCCAGATCACCGCTAGATGGGGGAGAATCCCTTCCTTAATTGCAAGGCAGGTGGTGTGCTAGTGCTACAAACAAGAATACTGAGGGATTGGTGGACAATATCGGTAGAGATAGCAATCGTCTCGCAGAGAAAACGTTGTTAGAATGTTCCTACGACTAATAGCGCGTAACTCTCTCAGTTACGGTGGTGATGGCAGTGATTACGTCTCGGAAAGTTCTCACTAGTGAGCATCGAATCCCATTGCCGCACCATCGCTTTAACATTGCCTTCACCCTAGCACCTGCTATAAATTCTCCCGTGCTTAATAACATAATAGACACATTTTTTACCTCTAACTAATCATCTCGACCCAATAACTAGGAGTCCTTGGAACTTGGCCTCGAATCAGGCTCTCAAATGTGAATTTATGTGGCATGCACTAAGATGAAAGTGGAAATGACAAAAAGGGAATAGTGTGGTAAGGGAAGAAAGTTGTGGGAGAGAGCCTGGAGACCTCGCTCCACACAAAGTTCACAGGTCAACCCGGTTAATATTTCAACACCACGGGTTTGAGCCGGGTTTGCATGGAAAGAAGAGTTTAAGGGAACAGAAATAAACTTTACATCGGGCACTAAGCAAATTGGACAAAATTTGTGGTGTAAAGTGATCGAGAGTGACTGGGTTAAGCTGATATCAAGTTCGGGTTAAGGCTGCAGCGAGTGCAAATATGGCTGATTTTATTAAAAACACTCGGCATTGACTCAGGTAGGTGTAAACTAATACCCCCCAAAAGATCAGCTCTCTGGAGGTGATTTGAATTTTTGGTGGAGTCATGTCTCCAGGCCCTTTCACCTCACTTTTTTCATGATCCCAATTTGGATCAGACTCACCATTTCGGTTAGTATAAAATCAAGTGAGATCAAGGGCCGGGGTACGAGGCCAGACTTGTCCTGACTTCTTAATAGTTCGTCCGCTTTGGGTAAAATTTGGCCCTGAACTCGACAATAATGTCTAGGGCATTGATTGGAGGACAGTTTGGGACTTGGGCCGTGGTGTGCTGCATAACAGACCAATAGAGTCCTACAGTTGGGGACGCCTAGTTCGGTTGAATTTAAGTTTCGAATCGCTTAATCAAACTTAGTTGAAAACTTAGATTACTCTGTTATATTGTTCTTTGTCTTGAATCTTTGAGGTCCCCAAATAAATGTTGCGACCACCCAGCTAAAGGCGTTCCCAACTATACATCTAGCTCTGCGCACGCGTATGCAACTCTAATTTACAAATACAAAAATTATCAAATCCGTACAACTAAGGCAAGTGCAACTTCTCCACTCTCAGTTATTAGTCTAATAACATCTCCTCTGGAACCCCAATCAGGGTTCCTAATGGCCCGGCCGCTTTTTAGCGACCTGCAGTTCAGGCCGGCCCAGCCGGCTCCTTTTCCGTCATCCTCGCGGGGCGTACAAAGGATCATCCAAGCGCTCTGGCAAGCTGGCTATCAGTCAAAGACATCATGGACTCACGCTGTTGTCATTGTTCTTCGTATTGCCTTCGTATTTTTTTGCTTGATATATCCAGATCTCCTCTTCACAATGTCAGAAGCTAGCGTGCTTTGGGGCGTTTTATGAAATTAAGATTACAATGTGGTTACACAATTGCTGCAGGATACTGTTGACTAATCGTGCAACCATCGAACGACAGTCTTTCATGCTCATCCATGTACAGATTACACTGGATTCAGGCCCCAGCTTTGTATCCTGAAACTGTACGTATCCGTATTCGGCCCTAGGTATTGGTACCCCGTACCTTGACAGACCAGATGCCCACGAAATCCGTACCGCAGTCGAGATGTCAATTTCGGTTTCCGAAAGATGCCAGACGCTCTGAACCAATGGGATGTCTGATCTAGTCGTGCACTATGACAGGGGAAGTTGATATTTTATGAAAGGTCTATGCAGATATCGACTATTCGGGACAGCTAACCTTCTTCCTGCACGGATGCAAGTTATTCTTGCACTGACATAAGTGACAAGGTGTCTTCATGCGAGTGATGAAGGGAAACAGATATGATTGTTCATTAGACGAATACGAGGAGAATTAGCCAAGCCGGAATGTTACAAATGCTGTGTTCACGATCGGCATTGGCAACAGTAAAAGATGGGATATGCAGTTATTCTGCTGGGGCAATCAAGACAAAATGACCAACATGGGTACCCATGATTACACTGTTAAGCGGCTAAAAGCACTGTTGTAAAAGAGGGGGGTTCTGATTAACATTATGTTATCTAACTGTGTTAACACTCTGTATATTTCTAACTTTTCGGGCCTTTTGAACGGTATTCACACGGTATCCCAGTTAACTAAATTAAAAAATGTTTCGATATGGTTTTATAAACCCCCTTTTTTACAACAGTAGTTAGCATCATAGATCACTGCCGAGAATAGACCATGATACAGAGAGATATACGGAAAACGACTCGAGATATATACAAGAGAGTTAGGTACCATGTGCCTTATTAGATATCATCAGCCCTTAGGTTATGGTCAGATCGGCCAGGCCATATAGTCATATAATAGTAATCTATGTAGAGCACGAGTTTCTTGTTTTGTTTTGTTTGAATCATACTGTATTCGGCCGCTTGCGGCTATGACATAATCTACCCTTTTTCGCGATACTTCTCCAGTGTGGCCGTCAGGTGTCCCTTCTTGCCTCTTTGAGCAAAGTTGTATCATCCCTTTCTCCTTCTCCCCATCTCTGAAAGTAACTAACTCTTTTCCGCCCTCCTCATTCCCTGCCTGCCCGTCCCCTCCCTATGCCTCCGTAACCCTCCCGACATCAGTATCAGTCAAAAACTTCAACACTGCCTTCTCAGCTTCTTCCCTATTGAAAACCTGCGCCATCGGTACTCTGCCTCTCTCCTTCATCTTGCACATCTTTCTCAGTTTTACCCACAGAGTGTCCTGCAGCCACTTCCATTTCTTGCACCACTTGAACAGGTGGTCTACTGTCTGCGTCGAGTGTCTGTACCACCAGCACGCTTTGTTTTCATTTTTTTTAATGCGTTCCAAATAAACCCCTGTTAGAGCATGCCCCACTCTTAACTGGAAATACCTTCCCGCGACGCTCTTCTTGGTCTCGCCCAACACCTTGCTCATACTCCTCTTCTTATTCATTCTGTACCCCCCCTTTGTGCTTTTGAACTTCGCCTTCAACCACTTTTCAGTTTCGATCCACTTGGCTTCCGTGACCCTTCTCTGCACCTTCGCCATCGACCATCCTTTGTATGCTTTCACAAGCTCCAGAGTGCCCACAACTCATTCCGCGGCTGCTTTCGCTTGTTCATCGGCTTGTGCGTTTCCTTTAACTCCTTCGTGAGATGGTACCCACTGGTACTGTATATCTACTCCCATTCCCACGATTTTGTTGTTCCACTCGAACGTGTTTTTGGCCATCCTCTGTCCAGGGCATAGCTTATCGTCTTATATCCGTTGTATTGCAGTGACTGAGTCCGAAAAGATAACCACCTTCCAGTCACCTGTCGTGGGTAACATTTCTGCAGCTTTCCGTAGGCCGCTTTCGATGGCGTATACTTCAGCGTCGAAAACTTGTTTCTTCTTTCCCAGGTAGTGTCGCTCCGCTTCCCAGTTCTCTTCTCCCTCCTTCCAAACCGCGGCACACCCGACTCTTCCGTCTTCCAGCCTTGATCCGTCCGTCCAAAGAATTAGGCCTTCGTGTGTTATTTGAGCGACCTTCAGCGCTACATTCTTTTCCAGGACGTACACTTTCGCTTCCGCTCTCTGTGGGTTGATGGGTAGAAAGTTCGTTTCTCTCTTCCCTTCTACCCCTAAGTCTTTCCTCAGCCTTACTGCCAACGTTGACTCTCCCTCCACCAGCGCCCTGGTCTGGCATTTCGGCTAGCCTTTTGGTGAATCGTCTCCTCCGATTAATGAGTAGTGATATCGCCGGTCTCAGTCGTGCTTCCTTAAGTAGCGGAACCGTCGGTGTTGACTTGAATATTCCAGGAAGCCTTCTTGCCGATTTGTTGACCAGTTTTTGGATTTCGTGTTCGCGTCCTGTCTGTCCATCCCACCACAGTTCTGACCCATACAACGCTACTGACTGAACTCCCGCTATCTGGACATTCTTTGCATTTTCTGGTCTGAGCCCGAGTCTTCCGGTTATTCCTTTGATTCTCCCCTGCGCCTTATTTGCTTTGGTCATGACGACTTCGTGGTGGTGTTGAAAGTTCAATTTTCTGTCCATCCACACCCCTAGTCATCTCGTCGGTTTTGAGTTGAACGATATCGAGTTGTCCTCGTCCACCTGGATCCTGCTCTTGATCTGATTTCCTTGGTGGTTTCTTTTCTTCGAGAACAAGACTGCTTTTGTTTTCGCTATGTCAAACTGGATGGCGTTCATCTCAGCCCACTGCATAGCTCTGCTTGCACATCTTCGCATGAGACTTGTGCACTGGTTGACGTCCTTCCCTTCCACCACCCAGGCGATATCGTCCACAAAGGATAACATTGTGACTTCCGGCGCTTCTTTTTTTGCTTTCTTGAAGAGGCCGGCGATATATATTGCAAATAGAATCGGTGAAGTCAGGGATCCCTGTGGTACTCCTGTTTCGACATCCATCACTTCTCCCGTCCTTCCGTCCATCTTTATTTTTGCATTTCTGTCAGTCATGAAGCTCTCCAGCCACCTGCACAGGTCTGCTTCGAATTTCATGTCTTCCATTATCTGGATCAAGTTCCGTTTCGCGACGCTCGGGAAGGCTCCCTTGACATCCATCAGTATGGCCGATGCGATGTTCCCCCTCCTCCATGCTTCTTGCACTCTGATCACCATCATCCCCACCGCGTCGACCGCTGATGTTCTTTTTCTGCATCCAAACTGGCCGTCGTGTAGCAGTCCCCTGCTCTTGCACTCCTCTGAGATTCTCGTTGCAACCACTTTTTCGACCACTGTTCCTAAACAATTCTTGAGTCCGATAACCCTTCACGCCTTAGCTTGATAGTAATCCGGCTTTCCCGGCTTGAGTATCACTACTCCTGTCACCGTCTTCCAATCCTTCGGATGATGTCCCAATTGTATTGTCGTTTTCACTAAGGCTACTATTCTGCTCGCCTCCCACTTCCACAGCAGTCTTATTATCTTGGAATTAATTTTGTCTGGCCCTGGTGCTTTCTTGACGCTCTGTGTATAGATAGCTTCCTTGACCTCTTGTTCGGTGATCTCCAGGTAGGTTTCTCCCCCCACCTCCCTCGCCTTCTTCGTCATTCCTGGCAATGGTTTTGGGAACCCAACCTCTTTTATGAGCTCAGCTTTTTCGCTCGATGAAGTCGCCAACCCGTCTTCTCGTTTCTGCAGCGCCTTAACTGTAAGTTCTCCCTGCTTTCTAGTGTTCTTTAGCGCCCTCCACACCTTGTCTCCTTCCGCTTCTTGCAAAAGGTGTTCCAGCACTCTCGCTTGCTCTCTCTGATTGCTTTTCGCAGTTCCTTCCTTGGTGCCTTGACGGATGCGTGGTTGGTTCTGCCTCCTCTTCTTTCTCTCTTCATGAAACCCAAGATTTTCCTGTTCTCCGCTATCCTGGCATTCCACCACTTCTTGGATCTCACACATATTCTGACTTGCTTTGCCTTCTGACCCAGAACCCTGGCAACTTCGTATTTTATCACCTTCGCTTCGTCTTCCAGCTCTTGGATCATGCTTTTTTCCGACAAAGTCTTCCTGCTTCTGCTCCATTCGCCCCAGCTCTTCTTCATCTCCTTGACATCCTTCTCTTCAATTTCGTTGATGTTGCACACAATCACTTCGTGGTTCGTACCATCCTCCCATTTTCTCCCCCACTCTATTTCGATCATCTTATGGTCCGAACCTATATTTTCTTCATCCTCTGACATTGTTCTCGCCGATGCATTTGTCACCTCACCCCCTCTTACCAGTGTGACATCAATTATCGACTCGATCAGCTTGTGGTTTTCCATGCAACTCTGGTCGGCTGGCCATCGTTGATTACCTTTAGGTCGTGTTTTAACATGAGGTTTTCCAAAAAACTAGCGTTCCTTCTTTGACTGCACCCGCTGTTCCACCATGGGCTGTGAGCGTTCAAATCCCCACAGACTACCATGTTGCCCTTGGCGATCATTTCATCCCATCTTGCCTCTCTCACTGGTCGGGCTGATGGTCTGTCGTTATCATCTTGGAGTGTTTGGTCATAGACATTGACAATTCTGACCTTGACTCCTGTCTTGTTGGTGACGTCAAAGGTCTGTATGTTCCCTCGGCCTCCAAGGTCCCCTAATTCGTTGACCACAACTGTCGTGTCCACTCTTACTACAGTCATTGTTCTCTTCCCTCTTATCAGTCTGAAAGCCGGATGGCTAATTTGGTACTCCTCCTCTTTTTATTTTCCTCGATACGGCTCTTGCATTACCACCAAATCTGCCCCTCTTTCCACCCCTTTTCTAGCGCCAGGAACGTGCTATTCTTCACCTTCCCACAATTGGCTTGTAAGACTTTCACCATTGTGTTTCAGGGATCGACTCTTCTGACCCTTGTTGTGTTGCCGGAACTGGGATCTCTTCTTTGCCTCTCTCTGCATCTTCCGTGGCCAGGGCCTGGGTCTCGTTCTCCGGTATATCATGGCTTCGGCCGCTTTTTCTCCCTCTGACTCTCTCCCTCCAGCTTGTCCTCTCCTCCTTGGCCTTCTGAATTGCCTCCTGTTTCTTAGGGCACACGTTACTTTTTGCAATATGGTTCCCCTTGCAGTTGGCACACTTGTCGTTGTTGTGTGTGCAGTTCTGGCTCTTCTTTGCCTTGCACCCCACAATGTCGCATTGATGGTCTTCCATTTTGTGTTTCCCGGCGCCCAGCATGCACTTCACCACCCCCAGGCCCAGTGTGCTGCACTTCGAGACATGATGTCCCCATCCACAGCAACCTTCGCAGAAAGTGTCTGGTCCGGCGTGAATGTATCTTTCCACCTCATGCCACACTCCTGCCGCCCTCAATCCTTTCTCTAAGCACCTCTGTGCTATCTGCTTTCCTTTGATTGAGCAGACCACTGACGTCGCCTGTTTCTCCCCACTCCTCCTCTTCTCCTTAATATCTGCGGTCTTCCCCAGCCAATTGATAGCCATTGGAACAACTACTCCCTCGTTTTCTGCCTGTATTTCTTGCCTGAGTTTCTCCAGTCCTCCCGACTTCTCAACTGCATACTGGTCAAAGTTGATCCCATGCATCTGCACCTTCTCCAAGGTCTCGTTCTTTCCCAAGTCGATGATCCCTTGGTCGATACGTCTTGCTGCTTTTACGACGACTTCTCTCCAAGCCACTAGCATGTCCGCCGACGCTCCTGGAGCGGCCAAGGCCGTGATCGTTCCTCTGACGTTAGTGGTGATTGTCCACATTCTGATATGGTTGGGGCCTCCGGCCGCGTGCAGCGCTCTGTTATCTGCCGACAGAATTTCAACGTCCTTCTTCTGAGAAGTAGGGAGTGCGTTATTCCTTTTGAAGGTAACTCTCCTATTCACCACCGTGTTCTTGTGTGTGGGGATTTCCGCCATGCAGTCTAGCTTCTTCTTCTCCCCATTCTTTTTTCTCTCGACGACCTGGTACTCGCCCTCCTTCTCCTTGTTCTGCCCTTTTGCCGACGCTGCTGCCTTCTCTGCATATGTTGGCAACCTTTGCTGTTGTTGTTTTTGTTGCTGTTGCCGTCCCTGCGGTTTGTTCGCCGCCTTGGTTTCCTTGGCCTCCACCTTTTGTCCCCTGGGCGCGTTCGCCGGAGCTTCGTTCTTGGGGGGGGCGATCAATGTTGGCTTTTCTCTGCCTCTCAATTGGATCGCCTTTGGAGTGGCTCTAACGATCGGGACCGCCGGGGCTGTGGGGATTGTTGGTGCATGTTTTGAGGCCTCCATCTGCGGTCTCTGTGCATTCATCTCCTCATTCATGACTCTCTCTGTCAGTACCTGGGCATCTTCCAATACCCCGGATTTGTTTCCAAGTCCATATCCATGATTCCCTTCGCTTCCTGAATCTTCTTCTGGACTTCCCTCCTTTTTTTGTTGTTGATTTCCGCAACGATGTTGGTAATGCTTGCTGTTCACAGTACGTGCTCCTAATGGCGGAATTCCCACTTCCCCTCTCCCTCTTCCATCCACGCCGTCACTCCTGACCATTGTTCCTCTTCGCGTCCTGCGTGGGCTTCCAACATGTGTGTTATTTGTCTGGCGGATCGGTGCAGCTGCGCCAGGTCCTGCACCTGCTGTCGAATCGTCCTTTCCATGCGGCTCCTCCAGTCCCCCAGGGGCTTCGCAAGCTCTGGGTTGTCGCTCCTCAGTCTCTTCCCATGTTCGTTGCGCTGCAGCGGCTCAGCCGCTGTCGCAATCGTGATCGTATGGACAATGTGTGTCATCGACGTGTCGCCGGATGTGCCATTCGCCGCTTCTGTTGCTCCAAATCCCTCCAAATTCGTGTCTCCTCTCTGAGCTGGTCTTCTGATCCCCTCATCTGCTACCCCGGTGGGTCTCTCTCTTCCCATGGTCGCCATCGTTCCTGGCTTGGTCGTTGCGTTGTGGACGCATGCTTGCTTCGTTGTCGATGTGCCCAACCTCTTCCGATGGTCCGGATGCGCCGGGGATGTCGTACCAGGGTCAATTCGATGCTAGAAACTGATTTCCGGTGTCCGATTGTCGATTATTGCTGTGGTTGGCGACTTATTTCGCGGTTTCCGTTTTCGCCAAGACCCTAATACAGCCTTGTATACATAGATTGTGACGCACCAGTTTCTTGTGAGTAGAGCCTCTTCTCACCTCACCTTTATATCTTCATCTTCATCACTACCTACAACTATTATTTATTACTTTTTCACTTTGCATTGTTTTCGTTTCCCTTCCGCGGTTCGCGTTTCTGGCCTTATAGGCTACATTTCACCTCGTTTAAACTTGTGGGGACGGATTTGAGTGCGGTCATCACGTAATTTGGTTCAGGGTTGTGCCCGGCGGAGCCGCATGCACTTTAGTTGTTGTTGTTTAATCATACTGTATTCACTCTAACTAGAGTATGACAGGACCTTAATAACCCTGCGTACACTTTAGTTCTTGTGTACGTGTCTATCAGACTTAGCGAGCGAGACAGACAGTGAATTTAGGTCAATAGAGAGAGATTCAGCACAGCAGACCCGTCACAACAAAACTCATCTTACCAGTTTACAGCAAGATATAAGTGAGCGTAGAACCAATTGCAAGGTTAATGCTCATCGTTGAAGAATGGGAAGAGAATTTGTAGGTACTGATGCGCAAAAGTTTATTGTAATCTCCTTTCCTTGCTTGTTTCTCGTAGTTGTCGTCGGAGGTGTTCAGAGTCCGTAGAAAATGTCTATTAACGTCTGTTTGTAGGTCGCTGGGTTTCATAATCACTACACTGCGAGTACCAACACGTAAAATCCTACGGGCACTGATACACGGGCCTACTGCCAAAAGTTAACCGTCAGTTGCCTAAGGAACTGGGCGGATGTTTGGGAGCCAGGATGATTGAGTGATGCTCCAGTCGGCGATGGCGGGTTGAACAAGCGTTCCCCACTGCGCATCGGGCACTAGTATACATTCCGCGCACTCGCATTACTTTGGCCTCAGTACGAACCAATGCAAACGGATGTCACAGGGTACAGCATTGGAGGCCACAGTGAGGCTACTGGGGCGGAAGTATGCCAAATGAACTGCGGCAGCATTGCCGGGTTGTGCGGTGCGCGTTATCTCCGCCGGGCATTCACTTCCAGGGGGTACGGAGACGCGACAGTGGTCTTGTCCGATCAATCTATGTCAGATGTGGTGGTGTTTAGTTATACTACATTCACTCTAGATCTGGCCGAGATGGCAGTGGAGTAGGCATTCAGACGAACACGAGGGGCGTGGAAACCTGCACGGCAATTGAATCGATTGCTTCCGATGCTTCAGACCTGCTCTACACACACTACTGGTATGTTTAGCTTCTCCTTCCAACAAATTCCGATTAGGTATTTAATCAAATTTAGGTTCTGATTAGATAGCGGATAAGACGATATCATATACCGTTGCTAGGCAGTGGCTGAGAGCTGTCACTATGGATTGAACTCCCATTGCTTCTTTCCTCAATTACCTATCACAGCCACCGTGTGGAATTGTGCGATAATGATGAAATATGTTGTTCTATCTGAGGTAGAATTTACCCCTTATATACAATGAGTCTAGAAATGTAGTCAATACATAGAGCCACCAATAGTGACCATAGAGTGATAGAATAGAATAGAATGGCGAGTGGCGAGAGTGGGAATTATGTAGGCATAAACGGTGACTCCGAGAGACTTCTCTAGATCTCGTTCTAGGCTTCATAACAACAGTTGGTGTTACATATATACTTAGAAGGTCAGCCTTTGTAAGGCTTATGGATACGAGCTGATGATACGGGCTGACAAGGCTCAGCCGTATCAATAGATAGTTGGATTGTACGAACCTGCTCTCCGGAGTACTGTATATATATAGGGCCTTCAGGGCCTCGGAGATAAGTCAATTAAGCAACTAAAGTAACAGGTTATGAGCCCGGCGGTCGCTACTCTATTTATATCTCACGATCTATAAGAGCCGTAACAACCCTAACCCACACTACGTACCGAACTCAACACCATCACTACGTACCGAACTCAACACCATCACTACGATCTCACGATATCTACCTACGAGACCGCTACATTTACCATTATACCACCTAAGTACACTAGTACTACTACCAAGATTCTCCCACACGCAAAACCGAACAACCAAGGCCCACAGTGCCAATCTCCCGAATAATACCACCATCATATACATTTTATCGCCGAAGACGATATCAATACCGATGCCGAACAGTCAGTTCTCTACAAGCTATCATCGGCCATATCGCATACTCCGCTCTCTCCACAACAAACGATGGCAACTCCCTGTCATCTTCTACAATATCTTCAAAGACTTTACACCTCCCAACTCCATCAGACTTGGAGGGATGATACAATGGTAATCGCCACTATTCATGGCCTTATTGACATCTTACAGAATCCGACTGAACCACACTTAATCTTACACCGAAATACTTTCTATACTACTACCACTTGTCTACTACGACAATCACACAGTTTGATCTTACAGGCTACACAACGATTAATCGGCATGGCGCATGCTCTATATCCAATGACTTGACTCCTTTCGCCATCAAACGTACTGGAGACGTTCACATCCTTCATTCTCCAAACTCCCACACCTCCGATGCTGGCAGAAGCCTCTCTACAACGACCACCATTACAAAACCTACGATTACTCACCGCCCATTTATGGCACCGTCGATGAACCTGCATACACCGAGCAGCCATACAATCTTTGATAGCGGCTGCAATGACTTCAACTCTGGCATGTGTGCCATCTACCTCCAAGCCAAAACGAGACGAAAGTTCATACACGGATACATACGGCCCGCTTAGGCACACCAACGAAAGCGGGGGCACCCTGCAACATTCACTATCATACAACCGAAGTATCTCGAATGATAAAGTGCGATCACGGTGGAAACGACAACATCAGCCATTCAAATGACTGCTCTCGGAGAAGAGGAAACAACGAACGGACATGCTACAATTGCAGACTACTAGCTTTTCCTCAGCCATGCTCTGACAACCTGGATCATCAATTCGGGCGCACTGCAACATATGTACAATGATTACGATCAATAAGAAACTACGATTCCCATGCTCATCGAACTCGGAGATCACAACAGGCACCGCAACCCAGTTACTGCAACCTATCACAGTCGACATTACACAGGGCTACCAAGTCGATGCCCTTTATACACCTACGATTCGACTACATACCCTCTCATGAAATCACATAGACTCAGCCAGATACATAGTTACATTTGAAAAATCATCGACTCCTAGGAAGAGAGAAGGAGAGAGAGAAAGAAAGGAAGAGTAAGAGTGCGCAAAAGCTACCAAGTACAGTTATCTCGGCTATGTCTCAAAAAAGTCCACTTATATCAACCACCGTACCAGCATTTACTGTTTCGCTCGAACTTAGAAAGTCTACATGCGGCGACTATTCCTCCTGGAAGTCTCCTACAATCTTAGAAATCAAGATCACGGCACCAATGCCCGGCACAACCATACACGCTATACATCCATCTGGTCGCTTCCAGATAACAAGTCGAAGAATTGCACGGCCACATACCAGTCATTTCAGGATTCAAAAATAGGACCTGCTAATTGGTACCATCAGCCAGCAGCACCGCATACGAATTACAGCCTCAACATGCTCACCTTAACAATGGCATTGCCGAGCGAATAATATAGACAAATACTGCGCAAAGATGATAAACTCACAAACACCCATCGAGTTCGGGGGAGAAGCGGTCAAACACTACAAAGAACGCGATAGCTACCAAGCGCCATACGATACACCATACGAGATGCTGAATGCATTTGATACTACTTAGACTCATGCCCGAACTACAACACCGGAGATGGAATTCTTCAAGCACATTGAGATGGACTTCGCTACACACACATTCACACACATACATATGAAGCTATGGATTTCGCGGCATATACATACATACATAAATACATACTACATACATTTATACATACTGGTTCCTGGTAGAGCGGGTGAGGATATGGCTCATGGCTGCACTCGAAAGAGTAGAGCGGGTGATAGCATATCTCATGGCCGCACCGGATGTGAATAAGTCGCCCCCGAAAATACGGCTGGAGCTGACGCCGGTATCCCATCACACACAACTCGGAATAGGAATGATGGGCAGGGAGACCGAAGCCCACTTGCTTCAAGTGCGGAAAATACAGGCCTTACAGATATGGCTCCTGACGAGGACGCCCATACACATACAAGCGGTTATCACCGTCACACACCCGTTTCTCTTGACCAAGCCCCATCTAGGGACGAGGTAACAACATACAATGGCAGATTAAACTCTGTGCGACGGACTGTCGCGGCTGCAAAGAAAGTCCCAGCGATTACACCGACTGATGGAGTCACAAGAAGCTCGGCCAGAGCAACTGCACAAAGTAATGTTTTTGAACTGATATACACTGCCCTAGAATTTATTGCAATCAATGATGACCCACGAACTACGTATTGGCCATGTCAAGGCCACGAAAGCACGAAGGGGAAGCTACGATCCTCGAAGAAGCCAAGTCAATTCAAAGACATCAGACTTTTACAATAATCAACGAGCATGATCCTCAAGAGCTGCATCACAACGATCCCACTACGATGAAGCCAATTGGCCCTGATTGGGTCATTAAGACAGAACGTAACCCCGATGGGTTGACATGCAATAAGGCCAGGCTAAGTGATAAAAGGCTATGAACAAACACACTATTGTGGGACTTATATACCTGTTGACAAATTAATGACTTTCAGACTTCTTATAAGCCATGCGAGATGGCTGGAGCATTGACCACCTTGACGTCGCTATCACCGAACAAAATTACTTCATCCAATCGAAAGCGGACTGCAACCTTTACATATACAATGACAGCGATACTCTCCTGCTGCTGTATGTTAACGACATCCGGCCTACGCCCTGGCTGCAGTAAAAAGATTTCGAACCGATCCAGGCGAAACTCGCAAAGTTCTATAAGATCACTAACCTCGGACTGGCTCGTCAATTTCTCGGCATTGGAATGCACCACGAAAATGGCTAAATTAGCCTCGAACAGGAGATCTTTATCGATTCAATTCTCAAATGATTTCACATGAGCCAAACGAGGGGGAAGTTGATCTGAGGGAATATCAAGCAATCTACTGCCGGAAGGCATCTTCACACCCACGAACGCCAGACTTATGAAAGCCCTTATGACCTTAAGCATAAATGTACACCACTACTATGACACAACGGTATCAACCCCTTGGATAAATATACGATCACGATCCTCGGCCGTACATGTCAATTCTTCGACATCATAATTCACCCCAACGTGCACCGAATAAGTCTTAGCCGAGGATCGGGGGAAGAAGAATCTAGAAAATGAAACCATCAGAAACGAAACCATCAAAGATCATCAAGCAATCAGAGTCTTTTGATACCTCTACATCAAACTATAGTACTACCGTCTACACTCGACTCTACAAACGATAACCACCGTATTTCCACGGCAATGACTGCACCAACCACAATGCCCACAATCACACTGCACTGACCGCACTGATTGCGATGCCCACGATAACATTGCACCATTACCAATCTACTATGACAATCTTAGCACTCTTACATATATCACCAACGGAATCATGAAAACTAGGGTCAAGCATATCGACACGATAATGCGGCCAACACGATGGAAATCAAATTATTGTTTTGCAGAGAAAGAATCGTGCATCAAGAGATTGACAGTGTATGATCCCTATCTACTGCTACACTTACTACCGAAATAGATATCCTATATGCAGTTGCTGCAAACATACTTTACACATACACACATATCGATTGCGATGCCATATCACAGCAAGAATGACATCGAATACACCACACAACATACACTACTCAACAATCTCACTGGCCTAGTTCATGAACTCCATGATATACGTTTAGAGCTGGGGACTCAGAAATATTCACATATACTTACACACCAGCGGCATTACCGAATACACAAACACGAACGCACGAATTCACGAACACATAAACGCACGAAAAAGGACGAAGATACGAAGCAATGAAGCCACGAAGCCACTAAATCATGAAGACATAAAAACACGAAACGTTCACCAAGGCAATGGGATTGTGGTAATCCACAACTTAGTGGATTTGAGATCAATTTAAGGTTATAGGTTTACTTCTTTTTCATGATTCACTACTATTCTTATCACTTTGTTTTTGATGGATTTCTTGATTTTGGGATGGCCGCCGCTTATCAGGCTACGGTTGTACTCTTTCCCTACCTACCACAGTCATCATAAGGAGGAGGGTTTTAATGAGGCACCGGTGATTCAATTTCTTTACTATGTTATGACCATGGGTTTTTTATGGGTCACTCGGATAACTATGGCCTGGTGAGGCTCGTATGATTTTATGTATGCATTTATATACAGATTTATGGTCTTCCTATGAAGTGTAGGAAGAGGGGGAAGTGTTACATATATACTTAGAAGATCAGCCTTTGTAAGGCTTATGGATACGAGCTGATGATATGGGCTGACAAGGCTCAGCCGTATCTATAGATAGTTGGATTGTACGAACCTGCTCTCCGGAGTACTGTATATATATAGGGCCTTCAGGGCCTCGGAGATAAGTCAATTAAGCAACTAAAGTAACAGTTGGCAAATTAATTTTACGAGTGATTAGCTGTGATACACCCCCGGATCACTACCCTTAATCTTCCGCGATGTCAAACCACCGGGTTAGCATAATAGCAGATTGTGAACTAAGTTTTGCGTTTTGGCCGAAGTCTGGGTCACGATATGTCCGAATACAACCACTACCCAACATTTCCCCTCTAGCTTCAATGACAATCCATATAGGCTTCCTTTATCAGAATTACAATCACCCTCCTTTGCAGTAGCAACACTCTCAATACTCTCATCAGACGTTACACTCCCTTCCACCACCACCGTTCCTCCGTCCGAAGTCTCTAGTCGTATTCGAGCCTACATACCTCATCTACCTCGCCCACCACTCTGTTCCGTCCTCTCCCTCTTTTATCCACCTCCTTAACCTTCCGTTACATCCAATCATGACCTCCCCGGTCTCGCGAATATCCTGTACTGATCCATTCTCGATATTGGTTCTTCGGCGCTAGCTTCTTCGTCCACGGTGTTAGCCGAGCCATCATCATGGAGGATTAAATCTCCTGAGGGGTGCAGGAAGAATGTAGCCGCTACTTTTGAAAGGCATTTGGGCTATCAGGCATGCTAGTAGATAGCAGGTCGTTTAAAAGTGATCTACAGCAGTACACCAGATGTTTCCTACAGTCATGCCAAATGTATGGTGCAGACTCACGAAAGTAAAAGCTACCGATAGTAGTCGATACCGTTCCCAAAGCATTTATGGGAGCCACGAGGAGTATGTTGTCGGCACTAGTCCCTCGCTGCGCCACTGTGGGGGTTTGCGATACTTTCTGAGGGGTAAAGTGGCTCAACGAGTCAACCATGGCAGGGGCGAAATCGGGTGATGTGTTGGAACGGGATTTAGCCCGATGGCTTGTGTGGCATTCGGCCTAAAGCTGCGGGTATGAGGCCGGTGGCTTGCGGTCCCCATGGGCCGCCACCAGCCCCCATGCCGAGGAGTAGGTCTAGCCCCGGCAGTGATGCCCGGCATCGGTCCCCGGATGTGATACTCGGCTTCGCCGAGTATGCTCACTCCTTTCCCATATATTTGCCTGTCTTTCTCTCTCTTTGCTCTTTAGACAATCACTTTTGTACGATAGTCAATTCAATATCACTATTCGTACTCGATTGATCTCAACATGAAGGCTGTTGGCGAACTGTGTAGCAGCGAGCGAAACGGGCGGAATGTCGTTCCGAGTTGCTACTACCATGCATTGTATGCACAGCCGGAGCTTACTTCGAGGTGGAGTCGCACAAAGCGCGAAGCAGGGGCTGCGGTCTGGCGGCCGAAGTTGGTCGAAAGTTCAAGATCGCCAGAATTCGGTCGGGAACATCCCCAATTCCTATCAGCCGAGTTGATGATGGTGATGACTCTTAGTAAGTACAGTTACTGTTGTTACAGGGGTTACGGCGTGGGATATTCTGTCGCATCGATTCGGTCGGTTGATGCGTTGTTGTTGTTGTTTATTCATACTGTATGTACTCTAATCAGTGTTCTAAACGGGCCGGGCTGGCCCTCGGGCTTTCAGGCGGGCTTTGGGGCGGCCGGGCCGGGCCGGTAATCTCAAAGCCCACGAAGGTCGGGCTTTTAAATTAAAAGCCCTCGGGCTTTCCCAAAGCCCGCGGGCTGTATGGGCTTTTTAATTGCTTGGGAGATGACATAA
Organism: Trichophaea hybrida; assembly: GCA_015178995.1. NCBI lineage: Eukaryota > Fungi > Ascomycota > Pezizomycetes > Pezizales > Pyronemataceae > Trichophaea > Trichophaea hybrida. The sequence goes on from WHVE01000190.1 coordinate 161,462, forward strand.
TTTGTGCGTTGAATGTATGAAATCTTGGGAGAAAGCGGGCATTATGGAGTCAAGTGAGGTCAGGAAGTTGGAGGTGACGGTTTGGGCATTGAAACAACAGCCTGATGTGGTTTGACATAAGGCTAGCAGGTCAGGACCGAGAGGTGTACTTGCTTTGTTTTCTTCTGGGCATTTTATGGACCCCACTACCCCACAGCTTATTTCTTAAAAACCAGAGCTTTACCGGACAATCTATCAGGTCAAAGTATTCTTCTGTAGTGTGTATTTGGTCCCTCCAATTTACAGCATAGCCAGTAATGATATCATGGCTCTATGACTTTTTCAATTTGTAGATGCCACCCGTGGACGTGAATCACAAATGAGCACTCGGCCCGTTAGGCCTACAGGCCGGTGTTGAGACGAGAGAGTAATGGAGAAGAGAAGAAGAAGAGAATGAATTGTCTGAATTGTCTATCGATACAAGAGAAGGAAAAACAGTAGACTTATATATGAAAGGTAGAGAAGGAAAACTCCATGCCGAGTGCCAAAGCCGAAGCCGAGTATCAGTGCCGAGCCCTCCTCCTCAGCGTGGAGGTACGCGAGGCCGATGGGGGCAGGCGAGGCAGGTGGGGGCAGGCGAGGCAGGTGGGGGCAGGCGAGGCAGGTGGGGGCAGGCGAGGCCAATGGGGGCGGCAAGCCACCGGCCTCATGCCCGAGCCCACCAGCTTCGAAGACTAAGAAAGCCACCGGGCCAAATCCCTAGTCAACAGCCGGCCAGGCTTAAGCCCGAAAAGCCCGCGCTAAGGGCGGCCGGCCGGGCTTTATATAAAGCCTTCGGGCCGGGCTTCAAGATGTCAGGCCCGGCCCGGCCCGGCCCGTTTTGAACACTGACTCTAATTAGAGTATGACAGGACCTACTACCCCCTCCGCCTCCGGGCGAGCCGGATAGATGGCGGGCTCCCCCCCCACTACCCTTCATCCCCGCTGACAAATGAAAGTTGAAAGTTGAAAGATACAGCAAAAATGAAAAGAAGGAAAGGAAAGGAAATGAAAAGAAAGGATATAAACCCCACCGCCGACGCCCCCAACACCCGAGTCAGCTGCTGCACCTGCTCCATACCCTCATTCATTTGGGTGGGAACTTCCCGACATCAGCAGCCGCCAGGAAGTCCATCACCACATGGTTGCACTCTTCTATGGAAAACTGTTCGGAGATCTGCATGGGTCTGCATCTGCCCGCTTTCCAACCCGTTGCCTTACCCACCGCCTTCAACAGTGCCATCTGGTGGACGCTGCACCGGCTGCAGTGGCAGAAGAAGTGTTCCCGCGTCTGGGCCCGCCCTCCTGGCACTGCCACCCCACCACCAGCATTCTTCGTCCTGTTGGTGGCCGAACCATTTTAGGTAGACTGTAGTCGGTGCATGCCCGCACTTTAGTCTGTAGAACCTCATAGCCACTCACTCCACGATAGTCATCATAAGAGGTCTGTTGGTCCCCGCCTTTCTCTTGAGTCTGTAGCCGAAGTGCTTGCTGCACTTGTCGGCCTCCCACCTTGCCTTGGCTGCTGACCTTCCATCGGAGATTCGTCTAGCTCTATTCGAAGCCAAGGTGTATGGCAGCTTCATGACCCTGTCTTCACTGGCGGCTCGGGCCTGGACTGCCTGAGAATCCGCCTGTTCGTTCCCAGGGATGCCGGATGATCCCGGGACCCAGTGAATCTCGGTTTCGCTGCCGTGGGGGAGGAGGGCCTGAGGTCTCTGGTTGATCCGCCATGTTAAGTGCTTCCCAGGGCCCGGCTCGAGTTTTGCCAGTTGTCAAACTGTGGCTTGTCAGTTGCAAAAGACGGTCACTGTCTTTACTCCATTCCTTTGCGATGTGTCATTTGTCTCGATGGTCACATCAAGCGCGAGACCAATCACCCAAAGCTCAGTCTCGAAGACCTCAATGCCCCCAGCACCTATTTAGTTGCACTGGGACCTCCATTGATTGCCATGTTTGCACACTGCTGAGGGCCCCACTCAGGTATCATCTGAGTGGGATCCATCTCTCCAGCACATCCAGACAGCAGCCCCGATTTTGGGTTGTTTCTCTCTTGCCAAGCATTGCGCTGGTCTCTTGGCAACAGTGGTGTCGTCCAGTATGGTGGTCCTGACCACTGAGTCTACGCCTGGGGCCAGCAATATCATGCCATCAGCTGTTCGGCCGTACTCATGCTCTTCCTAGAGTATTCTGCATATTGGTGCACCTGAAGAGGAGTTTCGGTGTAATTGTTTTAGCTGGCTGCTGCATGCATCTGCCAGTCTCTCTGTGAATCGCTGCTGTCTGGAGTCTAAGATTACAGCTACTGGTTTAAGCCTCTACTTGAGCATAAGTCCACCCTCTGGGGTTGTGGGCAGTACGCCTAGGATGGACCTGGCTTGTCGATTGAGGAGGAGTTGGAGGTCATCTCGCCTGCCTACTTCTTTGGGGTCCCACCAGTGCTCACTCCCATATAGTGCCACTACTTGGACACATGCCACTTGGACAGCCCTTCTGCTCTCAGGAACAACGCCGTAAATCGTTGTAACAGTAAGAAGTCTCACTTCTGCTGCCCTGGCTTGCTTCATGCGTTGGTTGTACTGCTCCTTGAATGTTGAATATGCGTCCATCCAGATGCCCAGCCAACATGTCGCCTGTGTAAGGAATGGTATCAACTGATTCCTGACTCTTTTCTTTGATGTCAGTGTTGGCCGGAGGTGTTTCCTTTGGCCTCGTCTTCACATCAGTCGTTCCGTCTCCATCTTGGGGGTGCTGAACTGTATCCCATGTCTAGTATTAGCAACAGTTCTGGACCGTAAGTTCGGATCCGGGTCTGGATCGGAACCGAACCGGAGACAGATTGGTGGTCGGGGTAGTGAAAAAACCGGAACGGTCGATTTGGGTACGGTTCATTCGATATCTCCCTACCCATTTGAATTGGGCGTGTTCTCAGCAAGTTATATAGCAGGTCCATCTGTAAATACATATTACATGCTTGCCTTTGCTATTTGATAATAGTACTTAATCAAAATAGGTTATTTGACATCCAGAAATCACATTTTGTATCTTTTGCATGTTGTAAGATCGACAATATTTTATGTCATGTTTTTCTGTGAATGATATGTATTTTTGACCACGGATGAGGTCAATTGTTCAATTATAAGCTTCAATATCCATGGGATGCCTTCATTACCCGATCTGCATCTCCACCAATTGATGACCTTCAGCGGATGCTGGATTGACAGATATTGTCACAATAGCTCCGTGACCGTGACAGTTTCTCTTTTGCGCATACTGGGTAGCAATACGTTGGTTATGGATAGCAGCGAGCAAATCACTTACCAATTACCTTATTTTGAAGACCAAAAATTGTGGAGGCTCCTTTGACACTTGAGGTGTAACGGCAATGACACAGACCATATTGCGAAGTGTTAGCAATGATTCCGGACCGGCACTTCGGGTTAGGGTCCGGGACCAAACCGAACTGTTGCCAAATTGGCGGTCCGGGTAGTGTTAGCAACAGGTCCAGGTAACCCGCCAGCGGTCCGTGTTTGGACCGGAAAAACTGTTCAGTTCGGTTTCAGAACCGTCCAAAAACCCGACCCGCAGCTTCTTGGCGGGCCAAACCTGGACCCATACCCGTCAACCCGTGCATTTTGCCGGGTTAGGCTAGACCCGTTGGTTCCAATCTCCGGTTCTAGTTTTCAGGTTGTTCTATTTATTGTTGCATTCAGATATCCCTCTGCCTTGTGCAAACTATTAACTTTGGTACATCATTGTCTTAGTTCGTTTTATTGGCTGCCTTATAATCAAAACAAGCACAGACAGGCTCGCTGCTACATCGTGAAGTTGAGTGTGAACGATTTTTCGTCTTGAATCATCAATAACATTTGAGGTACAGAACAGCTATATTGACAGTTAAGGCAGTCATTAACCTGCAATTGGATCAGTGCGCACCTGCTACTACACAGACAACATTTGGTGAGCGGATGGAGATACAAGATAGTGAAAGCATAAAATCGCAATGCCACATAGAACTTCACAAACAGAAAGGAACCATCTGAGATTGGCATCCGGTGAACCATGGTCTTTCATGCACATATTGGCTTTCAAGCCTGACAAGGTACTCAATTCATCACGAATAAACAAATCGAAGCCTGTCAAACCGGAAAGTGTTTACCCCTGCATGTAACCTTTCTAGCTAATTACCAGAAAGGAATTGGATTCAGATGAACAAATGGCAATGGCTCATTCATCATTGGTACACTACCGGCACAATGAGTGACTACTGACAGCTCATCTCTGTGAAAAGTAATTGGTGTACCTATTTTTCCGTGTCAACATTTTGTTGATTTCAGTGACCAAATTGTGAGACATGATAATTTGTCTGTGCATGTGCAAGGGTCATATGGGCGATACGAATGTTCTAGACTCCAAACCGAGTTGATTGATGATTGATCAACCTGATATCGTTCTGCCGCTTACAGATAAGTGAGAATGCGCAATCCAAATTGGAGACAAAATTTATCAACAAGATTTGAGTCAGTGATGGCGTACCAGTCAGAGGAGGAGCGGTCAATGCACAACGCGAATCTGTATGGATGCCCACCATCATGTTGCATTCATCCTTACATCCAACTACTTCACTCTGCATTCAGACCAGGTGCACATAGTCAACATTTTGGAGATTGCTTATGGTAGGTCATGAAAATTGAGGAGAAGAAACTGTATAGGGGAAAGTCAGGAAGTTTGGCTATATTAATAAAGAATGAGTGTATGGATCTACATGCGGTAAATCTCCAGCTGAAAGTACTGGAATGTGACAGCGCTACATTATCCATCACTCAGAGATCAAGTGCATCAGTGGATCACACATTGAGATGCCACAAAGCTTTTGCATGCAACTGAGTATTCATACAAATTATAAATTGGCTGTCAATAATTGTCAAGGGTTCAAGGCTCGGAGTTCTAGGGGTTAAGAAAACCGAACGTAAGGGTGCAGTGATCGTGGGTACTGAGTATCAAACTAGAGACTCCCAATCCGGAATCACAGAAGTGAACAAAGGGTGATGCCGATGCTATTGATTGTTTTGTAGACTAGAGAACAAGTGAAGAACAAACCTATCCACGGCAAATGCATTGCTCTTATATAATGTCAACGCGTCTGTCGTCATCTTGACTCACTTGTTTCAAAATACATCCAAACCTCACTCAACTAAGTACCCAGCCCATTTGATCTGTAAACTACATCATAACCATCACGCCAGATTTACAATGCAACCAACTAAACCTGATTCCTACCCTCAAAACCTGATTCCTTTCCTCGAAATCTGATTCCTTCCAACAAAACTTGATTCCTTCCTTGCATCCTGTATTCTCCATATACGTTCCATGAATCGTCACTGTTCCGCCGATTCTCACTTGACACAACCGTGACAGTAGCTCCCCCTTCCACAAGGCCAGTTCCTATGAGGTTGTTGATTCGGGTTTTCCTGGATGTTCTGTATGGAATATGTTGATTGGTTAACGTCCATCTATGATGACTGCTGGTTGCCAACTCCGTTCATCGTAGACTTTCCACTGGACCAGATATTGCAATTGCCATCGTAACACCCTGGAGTCTTCCACGCATTCCACTTCGTATGCTTCTTCCCCATCCATGATAACCGGAGGTTGTACTGGATCGATTTGCCCGGGTAATAGATCGTTGGAGGCTTTGCTTGGATGGGAGATTGGTTGTATTGGATGTATATGAGTGATCTTAGGTAGTTCCAATCGGTAGGCCCACGGGTTGATAACTTCGATGGTTTTGTATAGTACTAGATGTTTCCAATCGAGCTTCTTGCTTTGCCTCTGTGTTGTAATATTCCTGGCGTCCATCCATACTCTGTCCCCAACTGCGATCGTTGTTCCTTCTCTGCGTCATCTATCCGCCTGTTCCGCTTGGATTGATTGTACTCGGGACATTTCGGCCTTCATCTGTTCAAAGATTTCATTCATCTTTTGGGAGAGAGTGTTGGAGTTTACTTCCCTGATGTCATTTCCATTCTGAACTGGATGTTGGCTAAAGGTCATCCTTGGATGGAAGCCATAGTGGCCAAAAAACAGTGAGCAGTGTGTTGTTTCCGAGGTGTGATTGTTTGACCCGAATTCTGCTATAGATAGCCACGAGGCCCAGTCGTCCTGCTGATAATTGACGAAGCTTCTCAGGTATTGTTCCATAATGGCGTTCATTCGCTCTGTTTGGCTATCTGTTTGTGGATGAAATGCAGTTGAGAGTCTTCGTTCGATTCCAAGTCTTTCGCAGATGTGTCTCCAAAACTCCAAGGCAAATTGGGGTCCTCTGTCCGATACTATTGTGTCTGGTAGGCCATGTAATTTAAACACATTTTGTATTAACATTTCGCCCAATTTTCTGCCATCTGTATCATCTCAACATGGTACCAGATGCTTCATCTTTGATAGTCTATCGACAATTACCCATATGGCGTTGTATCCTTCGCTTTCCGGTAAACCAACCACGAAATCCATACTCAAATCCTTCCATGGTTGTTCTGGTATTTCAAGCAGTTTTAGCCATCCGTGGATCCTGTGATTCCTTGGTGTGCTGTGTTGGCATACGTGGCAGTTTCGTATCCAATCAGGGAAATGCAAAATTTCCACGGAGTAGTCGTGTTGACTCCGTAACGCTTGCGGAGGCTCCTGGACACTTCCGTACACTCCTGGGCACTTCCGGAACATGGGTAGGTACTCCGTGAGCTGCCGGAAGGAATGGTTAAGTTTGAGACCGTTCTGGAGCTCTCAGCCAATCTCCAGGTGATAATGGGAGCTTGGGCAGGTATTCCAGGAGCATCCAGGAGATATTTGAGTAGTTTTGGACTATCATGGAGCTCTAGCCAAGTTGTTGTGAAAGCTTGAGAGTTTTGTTCTCTATTTCACAAGATGTCGGCACACCTGACATGTGTTTCAGAAGTTCAAAAATTGGTGCTAGCATGTTCAATACATTAGAGATAGTGGGTTGGTTATGGCTTCTGTGATTCCCAGTGCACCAGAGATACTCCACTCTCCTGAGTATCTGGAAAGTTATGAGGTCCTCGGGGCTCCGGAGATGTCAGGCACTCCTGAGATGCTCCAGACTTATGAGATCCCTGGTGCTTCTGAGATCCATGGCGCTTGTGAGATCTCAGGTGCTCCTGAGGTGCTCAATGCTTCTGGGACTCCAGGTGCTCCTGAGATATTCAATGCTCCTGAGATCCCGGCTGGTCCTGAGATGCTCAAGATCCCAGGTGCACTTCAGATGTTCAATACTCTTGAGTAGTGTTGGCAACAAACTGAGCAGGGATTGGATTCGATCACATAGTAGTTCGCAAACCATTGAATTTCGAACAAAAAGACGTAAGCGAGTTTCTGTCTGATCGACTTGAATCTTTTTTCATGTTGAAGCGCATGAAGTTATCTACAAGATAAAAAAGAATTCAAGCCAATCCAACCAGAACTCGCATACTTATATTCATTTGAAATTCGGGCGAGAATTTGGTAGGGTTTTTCAGCGAAAATCTTCGCAAGGATTCAGTTCCAATGTATCAAACCAGTTTCGCAATTCTCACAAACCGCTGCAGTTCATTGCCAATACTACTCCTAAAATCTGGGGTACTCCTGAGATGCTCAATACTCTGTAGATCCCAGGTGCTCCTGGGATGCTCAATGCTATTGAGATCATGCTCGGAGTATCTCTTGAGATCTCAGGTGCTCCGGAGATGCTCAATGCTCATGAGAGCTCAGGTGCTCCTGAGATGCGCAATGTTTTTTGATCTCAGACTCTCCTGAGATGCTCCACTGTTGTGAGATCCCAGGTGCTCTTGAGATGCTCAACAGTTGTAAGATGCTCATGAGATGCTTGGTGCTTCTGGCATGTCCAGCCCTCAGTGGTGTTCCCACATTTAAGTTTGCACAGGCTTTTAATGAACGTGAAATCTTTATTCTATTGATATCTATGATATATACGGTGTTGGACAAACACAAGGATGATGAGAGACAACTTTCAAGCGGGCCCCAAGAGAGATAATGTGATGATGGGCAAGCAGACACGGAGAAGCCAAGTGGAGAACTTAAGATTGCTAGAGAGATGATGCTGCATATACGGTGCATGGCAGCAAATGCATGATAGGTAGTCATATGGGTGAGTTCGCAGCTGCAGCGGGCTGCACAGAGCGAGGGCTAGATGAAGTGCGAGTGTAATTGATGTATGAAGGGAGAGTTGGTAGCTGCACCTGGCTGGAGAGAGCGAGGGCAAGACGGAGTGCGAGTGTAATTCATGCATGACCTGGCTTGGGTGATGTTATCCCACAATCGCAAACCTGCATAAAGGAGGTAACTTAGATAGAGTGCAGTGTGCCTGTGCAGCGCACTGCCGAGACAACCACCACAAAGTATGCGAAAGAGATCGATCGAGTGAGTATGGAAACGAGCTGGCTGGGCTGGCAATCCGCAGAGGAGACCATTAACTCTGGTATAGCTGAATGCGACTGCATGGAGAGATGGAGAAGACGGATCAAAGCTGGAGAGCTGCAGAGATACCACAGATGGAAGAAAGATCTGAGAGCTTGGATTTATATGTGAAATAGTAGAACTTGGACAGGTAAGTTGCACCCGTCAACTCGTTTAATCTGCTTGGCAAGCCATATCTTCTAACCCAAACTGGCAGGTGGAATCCAAATCGGTGGCGCAATCTCGGCCAACCAAGCCTTTCAAGGCCTTGTCCATTGACTATTAAACAGATTAGACGAGAATACGAATGCAACTTACCACATCAAGTTCTAGTTCCTCGCATACAAATCTGAACTCTCAGGTTCATCTCTGCCTCTCTGCTGCTCTCAAACTCTCCTTCAATTCTTCTTATCCCCTCTCTCAACCTCATCCCATCCAGGTTTTCAAGAGTTAAGTTCCCCCCCTGAGCATGGCCAGTCTTCAGGTGGTTAACATCATGAGCCAGCTATCATTTGTCCCAGCTCGATCGACCACTCTCATACACCATGGAACTCATAACTGGAGCCGGCTTCAGAAACCAACTGCTCTGCTGGCAATGGTAAGTTCTCCACTTGGCTTTGCGATCATCGGATAACATCTCTCAAGCTACAGGTCTTGCACCAATGGTACTCCAACTCAGTCAGGCCCTCGCTCACCTGGCCTCGCTTTGTAAACGGAATGCCAGCTACCCACTCTTTCTCCTCCTCCGAAAACCATATGTGCAGTCAAGCACGATGCATACATGCTCTGCCCTCTACCCAAGTGATGTGCTACACTTGGCTTCGTGATAGTTCATTTACATCTCCCAGGCCAGATCTCACACCAATTATTCGTGTTGTGTCATACCCTCACTTACCGCAACTGCTTCAGAGTCCGTCTCTCTCACACTCACTTGTGCTCGGCCACCATAATCCCACTCTATATCCATCTCGTCCATCTCTCTTTCAACTACCTCCCAGACCACTAGACATCTATCATGTCAATCTCTCTCCAATCCTACTGGCGATCTGTGTCGTTAATCTCTCCATGTCTACATGAAATCCATCTCATCTTATCCCTCCACACGCACAGGAGTTCTATATTGTCATCTCTCTCCAAGCCCGTTTTATGTTCCCCTGTGTATTGGTCCATGTGTATTTATAGTATAGACAGTTTGAAATCAATAGAAACTATAATGTTATGCACTTATATTCCAATACTAGTGCCACTGTAGCATGTGGTGGTTGCGCTCGAGCACAAACAAGTTTCTCATGTACTTCAGAATCATATACCAGTTCTCCTGGAGGTTTCAAACCTTACACCAATACCCCTGGATGCTACAGAACGATGCACTGGCGCTTCTGGAGGGCCTAGAACCTTACACCAGCATTCCTGGATGCTCCAGAACCTTGCACCTGTCCTCCCAAAGGCCCCCAGAGGCTCCCAGAGGCTCTGCAGAGGGCATGATTCCAAATCAACCTCCGCAACCTCCGGAGGGTCCCGGGGCTTCTGGGAGTGGTCAATTGACTTTGCTGATACCATCTGACCACGTCCGCTTTCATACCTGGCCATTGATGATTCCTTTGGAGTAGGTACAACGTCTTTGCTCGTCCTGAATGTACCGCTGTTGGTGAGTCGTGATGTTCCTGAATCAACTGTAGTTTGTCTGAATCTTTTTTGACTTCGGTTGCGTTAATGCACAGTCCTTCGCTACTGTCGAACGGGCAATTCTTACACACGTTGTGAATCCAGTTCCACAGTTCATTTGGATCGGCTTCGTCCTGATTTACAACTTCCGCGAATGCTACGATGAGTACCTGTTGTATTGGTTTGTCGAGATTTTCCGTTTTGAGCATGATTTGTTGTGTTTTTCCTGCCCCCCCTTTGGAGGAATGTGTTCTGGCATACTGGTAAGTGCATCGGGGTTTTGTCCCTGCTTTCCCGGACGATAAACAATTTTGAATTTGAATCTCGACAGGAATTCGGACCACCTTGTTTATTTTCTATTGAGTAGCTATGACATCATGATGTATTCAAGGTTTTTGTGGTCCGTTATCATCTTAATTGGATGTGCTGATCCTTCACATTCCGGTCTCCATTGTTCGAGAGATTTGACGATGGCTCCTGGTTCCTGATCGTCGAATTCGTAATTATCCTCTGCTGGTGTGTGCTTTTTGAAAAAGAATACAACTGGATGCAGGATTCCTTGATTGTCGTATTGAGATGGAACTCCTGCCGATACATAACTCGAAGCATGTGTTTCCAGGACGATTGCCTTTTTGTAATCGAAATGTGCCAGGACTGGTGCTGTCGTGAATGCTTTTTTCAGCTTTGCAATGGCTTGTTTCTGATCCGGTCTCCAGTGCAATGGTATCAGCTTCTTTGTTAGTTTTGTCAATGGTTGGACCACTTTGCTGTGATTCCTGATAAACCTTCGATAGACGTTGGCAAAACCTAAGAACCCCTGGACCTCCTTGAGTAGACCGTGTGCTTCCCATTCCTCGACTGCCGTTACCTTTTCTGGATCCATTCCAATTCCGTTGACACCGACTAATAATCTCAAATATTTGACCTCTTTGTGGAATTCGCATTTCTCAGCTTTCAGATATAATCCTGCTTATTTCAATGTACTCATTACTGCGTTGACATGTTCACGATGTTCCGTCTAATCGTCACTGTAGATAAGAATGTCGTCCATGAATGCCGTGAAAAAAATATACAAAAAGTGGCGAAGTGTATCGTTGATCAATTCCTGAAAAGATGCTGGTGCGTTGGGGAGTCCGAAAGGCGTAAACAAGGGATTCGAACAGGCCATTACGGGTCCTGAATACCGTTTTCCATTCGTCTTCTTCTGCTATTCGTATCATGTTGTAGGCATCACGGACATCCAGTTTTGGTGTACCATGTGGCTTTTGATAATCTCAGCAGGGTTTTGCTGCATCAATGGTAACGGGTATGAATTTTTTATCATTCCATCGTTGAGGCCTTGATAATCTACACACCGTCGTGAGCAGCCATTCGGTTTTGGTGTGAACATCACCGGTGCTCCGTATGGTGATGCTGACGATCTGATGAATCCCTTTGACAAGTTCTTATCAATCCACTTTTTTAGGACCTGAAGTTCTTCTCTTGACAGGCTGTATATTGGTCCGAAAGCTGGGGTGAAACTGTCATGGAGTGTAATCTTATGATCATATGGTCTATGTGGTGGTAGTCTTTCAACAATTACTTTATCAAAGAGGGGGAGAAACTCATGATATTCCTTGGGAATTAACTGCTCCAGCAGTTTTTCTTGAAGATCCTTAACTTCTAGGGCCTTGTTGATTTTGTATAAGGTTACCGCGTACAGCTTGAGTTTCTCCTTTCTATTTCGTCTCATATATGGAGCTGCTGCAATAGCACATATGTCCAATTTTGGCGCATTTGATTTTGTTGTTTCCATATGATTCCCCATACCCATATGCTCGAGTGATGTTGACAATGTTTCTGGCAGTAATCACTTTCGAATCCTATCCTTTGCTTTTGTAATGTGACTGTATCATCGTGATGTTGTAGCCATCGTAATCCAAGTACGATGGGGTAGTGTCCACGTTGTGTATCGAATGCTGGCAGTTGTTCTTGATGTCCGTGTATACCCAGGTCCAGTTGAGCCATAGTGGTAATGGTTGCTGATTCGATGGGTCTTCCATCTATAACTTCCAACTCTCTTGATTCTTTAAATTCTTTTTCTTTTAACTGATGATGGCAGACAAAGTTGTTGTCAATGAATGCTATTCCAGTAGCTCCGCAGACTATTAAAGCGTGGGTATCAATGATTTTGTCTTCTATTTTCAGTGAGCATTTCACGACGAGATGTTTGCTTTGCATAGAAGACTCTGTTATTTCTGCACTTGATATAGAAAACTGCGAAATACCAAAACTAGCATTGACTGACAAAAGAAATTTGTTTCCAGCATAATTGCCATCCCTATTGCACTGGACTGAACTGTTCCCGACTGCACTTCCTTGCCTTGTCATGTCATTGAATCTGCGTCTCCCTCCTTTGCCGCCTTCTTTAAAGGTGATACCTCGGTTCGTCCTGATGCTGCTTTTAATTTTCTTGGGCATGATGCTGCGAAATGTCTGCTATCCCCACAGTACATGCACAGTCCTCCTTCCCTTTGTCTCTTTCTTTCCTCAGGAGTAATCTTTTTTCCTTTCACTGCTGAAAGATCCATTGGAGCAGGGCCATGATAACCTGCGACTGATCCTGCTGGTGCTAATTCTGGGGCGTATATGGTGTTGGCCGTTGAATTCGATTTCTTGTATCCATCCCACTTCCATGATATCTGTTCCGCCACTCATCTCCTCAGCTGTGCGTTTCGTTTTGACACCATCATGATGAAGACGATCATGCTCTCTGGCTCCTCAATGTGTTGTTGGGAGTCTTTGAGTTCGTGGGACAGCTTTTGTCGTAATGCGTGCAGCTGGAGATCATCGTTCCATTTGGTATCGACTATGTATCTCTGAAATTCTGTGTAGTATTAAGAGAATTCGCGATCTCATTGCCTGAGTTTCGCGAGTTCCCTCTTCGCCGTTGCTGCCCTATCTTGGTCTCTGAATGCTACATCTAGCCGGTCAACTAGGTCTTTTGCAATGATTCCACCAGTCCGGACGGACCCGGTCTGGGGTAGGGCTCGGTCCAGTCTAGACCGGGATCAGTCCAGTCTCAACCGGTCTGGACTGGACCATGACATGACTTTTTGCAGGACTAGTCCAGTCTGGGGTAGGGCTCAGTCCGGGATCGGTCCAGTCCGGACTTGTCCACCGCCGGACTACTGGAATCATTGGTCTTTTGAGGTATTGAGCTTGACGTCCCATGAAATGTCGTCACAGTGTGGCATTAACTGTGCCAGAGCCACTCCCATTGGATATCCAACTGCGTACCTCAGCATCTTCTGTTCGTTGCTGAAAGCCTTCGTTTTTCCGGCTATCTTTAATGCCAGCTGCCCCTTCCACCCTCGAAGTTCCTTCCTATCTTCTCCTGAAATGCTGGCAATATCATTTATCTTCTCTTCTTGCTCTTCCCCTTCTATCCTTACTCCTGATTCTCCTCCTCTTCCCTCTGTCAACTTCAGGATCCTGGTTACCTGTTGTCGATTGCCTTCTGCCAGATTCCTAAAGTTCTCCATTTGAGCTTGAGCATCTTCCTGATCTTGTTTCAGTTCCGCCAGGTCTGGATTTGGTTCTTCCAATGCTTGTCTTAGGATCCAGACTTCTTCTTCCAGGTCCCTATGATTGCATGTTTGCGGTGTTTCAGTTGTTGCTGCTGTTTGTCGAGTAAGCAGGAGTTCCTGCTTCAGATTGTTGCTTTCCTGGACGACTTGTTCTGCTTCTGCCAACAACTCCCATATTCGTGCTTCCACATACTTCACAGATTGCCGTTCCTTGATCAATTCGTTCAATCTGCTGGGTGGTGGTAGTAGGCTCAGTGCTGTTAGCCTTTTGTTGATGTCCGCAATGTAATTCCTGAGCGGTGTTTCGTTCATGTCTTCGGTATTCTTTGTTGCCATAATTTCCAGCTTCATCTGTAATGCGTCAGTCATCGTGACATTACGAGTTGGCCTCGAGGATTCCCCTGACATCCTGGCGGTGGTGTTGAGAGGCTGCTGTGAGGAGATTAGCAGCGGTGAATTTCGAGCGAGGTTCTCTGTTTAGGTAGTTTTCCACCTGATAGATGTTCTTTTGAATTTGTTGAACTGCCGCTTCGATTTCTGCTTCTATGAATGGGTTGACCATCTACCAGAAAAACACCTCGTGTTAGCTGGGTGTTGTTACGATGATCAGTGGTGTCGGTAGAGGGGTCGGGTGTTCTGCTCAATCTACTTCCTTTCCTTTATTTGCCTTTCGTTCATGGTGATCTGTCCACAAGATTTGGCTTTCTATGTCCTTCTGTGTTGCCCTAACGGTGGATTCTGATTTCATAGATTGGGCGTTTGCTGCCCTTTCAATTGTTGAGTGTGTGCCTCCGCAATTGTGCTCGCAGTAACACGGTTCTTCGTTCTTACAATCGACATAAAGACCGTAATATTTGGTCCAGAAGTTCTTGAATACTGCATCGTTGATTTGGAGGCCTCCTCAATTGCTTGCTGCTTCTGTCCACTAACTATTCCAAGGAGATACCGCTTGTGGTTCGTCCCAGAAGTACGCTTCCAAAGGTTCCTTGGGTTCGTTGAGGATAATGTCGATGCTATCATATGTGTTCACAGGTTCGTTTTCAAAAAGATTTATGGTTCGACCAGCTAGGTCGAAGAAATTGATTCGGGATTGTTGGTGTGTTTTGCTGTTGTATGCTGGCATTTAAACAGCGTTGATTCTTCTCGTCGATGTTTCCACCAGCACACAACTCAGGAATGTATCCAAAAGCCGTGTACTGTGAGTTTGTTTTCGAAGTTTCCAACTGATTTAAACATTGAAAAAAGGGTCTTGCAAGGTCTGTGGCAAAAGTAACAACCGTTTTGATGAGTGTAGTGGTACATATACTGAAATATAACCGGTAGAATCAATTGTAGACTCGTTCTTCTGTCAAGGGTTCAAGGCTCATAGTTCTAGGGGTTATGATAACCGAACGTAAGGATGCAGTGATCGCGGGTACTGTGTATCAAACTAGAGACTTGAAATGCGGAATCACAGAAGTAAACAATGGTGGATGCTGACAATATAGATTGTTTTGTAGACTTGAGAATGAATGAAGAACAAACCTATCCTCGGCAAATCCATCGCCCTTATATACAGTTAACCCGACCGTCGTCATCTTTACTTACTTGTTCCAAAATACATCCAAACCTCACCCAACTATGAACCCAGCCCTTTCGCTCTGTAAACTACATCATAACCATCACGCCAGATTTACAACGCAACCAACTAAACCTGATTCCTACCCTCCAAACCTGATTTCTTTCCTTGAAACCTGATTCCTTCAAACAAACCTGATTCCTTCCTTGCATCCCGTATTCTCCATATATTCTCCATCGATCGTCACTGTTCCTTCGATCCTCATGTGACACACAATGGTGACAATAATGACAATATGATTATTTGTACAAAATTATCGAATATACAACAACTTTTAGGACATATTTATGGTGAGCGTCAATGGAAAGTCAATGATTTTTGGACTTGTAAGCAACTGAATTGTGAAGGGATTGGCTCGCTGTTGTCCATAATCGATGTATTGCCAGTCATTAGAGGCAAAACTGACAGCAACATGATAACAGCCTCATTCTGAAAATGAGCGTCAATTGAGTGTCAACAATTTTTGGTCTTGTAAGTAAGTTAATTGGGAAGCGAATTGCTCGCTGTTGTCCATAACTGACGTATTGGCCGTCTGTATAGGCACAAGAGACAGTGACATGGTAACAGTCCATTCAGAAGATGGGCGTCAACAGAGCGTCAATGATTTTTCGTCTTATAAGTAAGTTGTTTCGAACACGATTTGCTCACCGTGATCCATAATCAATGTATAGGCAGCCTTTATAGTCAAAGGAGAAAGTGACACAGTAACAGCCCCATGCTGAAAATGAGCGTCAACACAGCGTCAACGATTTTTGGTCTTGTAAGTAAGTTTGTTGGAACGCGATTTGCGGACTTTGACCAATAATCAACTTATTGGCAGCCTTCATAGGCAAAGGAGCAAGTGACACAGTCACAGCACCATGCTGAAAATAAGCATCAACAGAGTGTCAACAATGTTTGGTCTTGTAAGTAAGTTGGTTGGGAAGCGATTTGCTTGCTGTTATCCATAATTAACCAATTGGCAGCCTGTATGGGCAAAAGCGACAGCGACATGATAACTGCCACATGCTTTAAATGAGTTTCAATGGAGCGTCAATGATTTCGGCTGTTGCATCTTGTATAATCGACGGGCTATACGATGGCTTTTACCCATAATCGAAGTATTGGCCACCTTTATACGCAATATCGCTAATCTGAATGTCACTTGACCTTAAAATGAGCGTCAACAGAGCGTCAACAGAGTGTCAACAATCATCAGTGCTGCATCATGTATAATTCAAGAACTATGTTACGTCATTTACGCATAATTACCGCATCGGTAGCCTTTATGGGCAACAGTGGAA
Source organism: Trichophaea hybrida (assembly GCA_015178995.1). Lineage (NCBI taxonomy): Eukaryota > Fungi > Ascomycota > Pezizomycetes > Pezizales > Pyronemataceae > Trichophaea > Trichophaea hybrida. The sequence goes on from WHVE01000190.1 coordinate 178,081, forward strand.
GTCACATGGTCACAGCCCCAGTGGGAAAATGAGCGTCAACAGAGCATCAACGATTTCGGGTGTGGCATCTTGTATAATCCAAGGGCTATGCCGCAGCTTTTGCCCATAATTGAAGTTTTGGCCGGCTTTATAGGCAATACAGTATATGTCGATGTCGCTGCACCTGAACATGAGCGTCAACAGAGCGTCCACACAGCCTCAATTGAGGGCCAACAGAGCATCAACAGAGCGTCAACAGAGCATCTACAATCTTCGGTGTTACATCTTGAATTATCCAGGGGCTATACTATGCCATTGAATTATAATCGATGTATCGGCAGCGTTTAAGTGCAAAATGGACTGCAACATAGTCACAGCGCCATTCTGAAAATAAGCGTCAACAGAGCATCAACAAATTTGGGTGTTGCATCTTGTATAATCCAAGGGCTGTACTACAGAATTTGCCCAGAATCTAAGTATTGGCCACCTGTATAGGCAAAATCGTTCATCTCGATGTCATTTCACCTTAACATGAGCGTCAATAGTGTGTCAACGGAGCGTCAACAGAGCGTCAACAAAGCGTCAACAGAGCATCTACAATCTTGGGTGTTGCATCTGGATTAATTCAAGGGCTACGCTACGGCATTTACCCATAATCAACCTTTTGGCAGTTTTGATGCTTAAAAGAGACAGCAACATGGTCACAGCCACATTCTGAAATTGAGCATCAACAGAGGGTCAACAAATTCGGGTGTTGCATCTTTCACAACCTGAGGGCTGTTCAACGCAATTTGCCCATAATTGAAGTATTGGCGACCATTATTGGCAAAATCACTAATCTCAATGTCACTAAACCTCAAAATGAGTATCTACACAGTGTCAACAGAGCGTCAACAGAGTGTCAACAGAGTGTCAACAGAGCATCAACAGAGCATCAACAGAGCATCTACAGAGTATCAACACAGCGTCAACAGAGCGTCAACAATCTTGGGTATTTCATCTAGTTCAATCCAAGGGCGATGCTACAGCATTTACCCATAATCAACGTTTTGGCAGTTTTTATGCTCAAAAGAGACAGCAACATGGTCATAGCCCAATTTTGAAAATGAGTGTCAACAGAGCGTCAACGAATTCGGGTGATCCATCATGTATAATCCAATGGCTGTGCTATGGAATTTGCCGATAGTCGAAGTATTTGCCGCTTTTATAGGCACAATCGTTAATTTCGCTGTCACTTCACCTGAAAATGAGCATCCACAGAGCCTCAACCGGGCGTCAACTGAGCGTAAACAGATTCGGGTGTTGCACCTTGTAGAATCCATGGTGCAGCGCTACAGCATTTACCCATAATCAAACAATTGGCCTCCGGTATACGGAATAAGGTGAATGTCGATGTCGCTGCACCCGAAAATGAGCATCAACAGTGCGTCAACAGAGCATCATCAGAGTGTCAACATAGCGTCAACAGTCAGTCAACAGAGTGTCAACAATTTTGGATGTTGCTTCTTGTGTAATCAAAGGGCTGTGCTATGGCATTTATCCATGATCAAAGTATTGGGCACCATTTTGGGAAATATGGTTATAGTTGATATCGCAACACCTAAAAATAAGTGTCAACCGAGCCATAACAGAGGGTTGATAATTTTGGGCACTGCATCTTGTAAAATCCAAGGGTTGTACTACAGTATTTACCCATAAATGAAGTTTGCCTGCCATAATTTGAGATATGATTAGTGTCAATTTCCCTATCATCTTAAACTGATCGTCAACAGAGCATCAATGCATTTTGGTAATGTAAGTATGGTAATTGGAAAGGGATATGCTTGCTGTTATGCGTAACCAACATATTGGCAGCCTTTATCATCACGAGGGCAAGTGACAGGTTCAGTCCCCTACTCTGAAAATGAGCATCAATGGAGCTTCAAAGATTTTTGGTCTTATAAATATGGTAATTGGTAAGTGATTTGTTCACTGTTATTTGTTACAAACCTATAGGTAGCCAATGTAGGCAATAGAGAAAGTGACATGGTCACAGCGCCATTCTGAAAATGACTGTCAACCAACCATTAACTGAGGGTCATCAATTTCTGGTGATGAATATTGGGTATTGATGGCGTCGCATGTATATTTTAGCTTATAATTGCACTATTGACAACTTCTAATGTGAAAAATACAAAATATGAAAGGAAAAACATGAATTCAAATATTGTCGATATCGCAACCTGCAAAACTCGCAAATTGTCATTCCTCAATGTTACATATTCGATTTTGATTGAGAACTATTATCAAACAGCAAACACAAGCACATTAACAGTATTTACAGATGGACCCACTGGACAACGCACTGAGTACCCGCCCAATTCAGACAGGTAGGGAGTTTTCTGTTGAACCGTACCCGAATGGACAGTTCAGATTTATTGCCAACCCGGACCGCCAATTTGGCGCTGCTTCGGTTACGACCCGCACCCGGACCCAAAGGGACGGGCCAGATCCATTGCTAATACTAGGGCCGGGTCATCAACTAACCCGAACCGTGCACTCGGGTATAGTTCTATGGTACACTCCCAACCAGTCCGAATTGGGTGAGTTGTGAGCAGGTCGCCCACCGGGTGCATCTATAGATTCATTTAAGGCTCTTGTTATTGCACTTTGTTAATAATCTCTGATCAAAATCGTATTTTCTATCACCAATAATGGGTTTTTGGATGTTTTGCAGTTTGCAATATCGATCAATTTGGAATCGGTGTTTTACATGAGATATATTGTATTTTTGCCTATCCAGGCGGTCAATAATTCTGTTATCAGTGCACAGATCTGCGAGATGCCTTAATTATAAAATATTCATGACCTAAAACTGTTGACACTCCATTAATACTCATTTTCATGATGTGGCACGGAGTATGGAAGTGTTGTTTCTTCCCTCAGACACTGCTAATATCGCATAAATAGATACATGCAACCAATCGGAAGATCAATTACCCAAGATGCAAAGCCAAACATTGTTGACACTCCATTGATGCTCATTCTCAGAATAGGGCTGTGACCATGTTGCTGTCTCATTTGCCTACAAAAGCTGCGAATACATTGGTTATGCATAACAGCGACCAGATCACTGTTCAATTACAGTACTTACATGATCAAAAATCAGTGACGTTCCATTGATGGTCATTTTAATCTATTGTTCATACAGTATATGCTGCCATTGATAAATGTTTTAATCATCATTTGAACTTATTGGCTGTCCTTTGGTTTGATAAAGACATCTCACTTTGGCAAAGCCATGTGCAGTAACATTCTTGCACTGTTCGCTCACACTTGACCATAATTGATATATCTTGCCAAAAGATTCATCGCGCCCACAATACATCTAATTATAAACCCATATTCACACGCTACTGCTCACCATTCGCCCATAATATATCTCTCACTGAAGCATTCGGCCAAGCTACATAAAGAAGGTGACGCATTCTGTCCTGCTGTTTCTTAACTCCCTTAGTCCTCCTCGTTGTGATTGCATTAACCATCAAAAACCACTTTTCAGCCTGTCATTTTGACTTCCGTGTTGGCAGAATCAATCTGGGAACATTTGGCATGGCGCTCACATACTGCTGCTCTGGCCATTCTGGATCTTCGATACCATTGTCTTGCTCTATATCAGATTCAACGTCTGGCTGGCAATCATCTTCAGTTTCATTTGGATTATCCAAGTTGCCATTCCAGTTAGGCAATCTTCAGTGTCCAACATTCTTTCAGGTGCGCTATCCTCATCACTATGGACTGGGTGATGATTCATTCTGCGAATTCGGTGGACGTTAAATATCAGAGTTCGTCCTCCAGGGAGGTCCTTTGCCGACAAGCCGGTGGCAAAGGTCATCTTTCTGACAATTGACATGCAGCCCCACCATTATGGTGAATGAGTGACCAGGAGAATTTGGCCATCTCTTCCTTGTCCGAAATGTATCCTACGGCTATCATCTGCTTGTTTTGGGTGCGAGATTCTGTCTGTGTAGCATGTAGGTTGTGGCTGCCCTGCCAAATGTCCAAAAAGTTGTGGACCTTGGCCATTGTGTGCAATTTCCTTTCCTCTGCCTCTTTCTTCACTTCCGAGTCATTTTCTTTGTTTGGTGTATCCGATTCTGGGTCACCACCTGCCAACATCCTGTGATTGGCTTGGGCAAACTGCCATACAACGACTTCTTCGCGAAGGGTTTCGCCCATTGATTTTGACTTCCTCCAGCCGATAACATTTCGGCCAATGGAAATGCTGGCATCCACTCCAACATAATGTGGTATGATAGATAACATGTGGTGCGCCACATTGGAGAGATCAGCGTACTTTGAGTGCGTTTCCTCAGGCTGCCGCATCCAGTCTATTATGTACGGTATCCAAAATGTGCTGCATATCTCCATTGGGTCGGAGTGGTAATCATGGAAATTTGGATTAATTTGCCCCCTGTTATTTGGTGTTTTAGGCGGGAAATTCCAATAGAGTCTAGCGGCGGTCAATAAGTGTGCTGCACGATCACTTTGTCCAGGTGTTGTTTCAGCCACATTGTTAGGCGTTAAGTATTCTGCAGCATCGCTGAACAAATCATATGGATCAAACGATAATGGACGAGAGGCTGAGGCCATTGCGGAGAGGACGAGATTACCATGCGGTACATTTTCTGCCTTATTGACCCGTACATGTCGATGGTTGGCCCAATATTCATTCACTCCATAATTCAGAGAGGCCTCTTTGTATTGGGTAGTATAGGATGCCTGGTGCTCAGGATTAACATCCATTCCCTTGTCCCACTTCCAAAACGATTGACACGTCCAGAAAGGATCGAGGATGTTTGCTGAAATGGGCAGCATACCCATTGTGGAGTCACTTCGGCATGATATTTGGACAGTTTCTGATTCGCTAACCTCACTGTGAAGAACAAGTCCTCCTTCTGTTGAGTTTTGTTCTTTGCGATAGCTTGTATCACACCATCCATGTGATCGAATATGTCATTGTACACCGTAATAATGTGATCCAATGTAACTTTATACCACTTCTATATCTATAGGGTCCAATATCGGAATGGCTTCAATCATTCCATGACACACTTGACAATCATCCATTCATCTTGTGTTGTGAACAGTGGCCGGCAATCGCTGTATTTTGGATTTTAGAGCGACTTGCACCTGAATTCCTGTAACTGGTAGGTGCGCATGAGCAACTGCAATGTTGAGTTCTATCGTGTCTTCACATCCATAATCGGAAGTTCGGCGATGCGGACTTTGTCTGTTTGACAGTCAAAAAATTTGTTTTGACGACCAGGTGTAAGTCTAATCAATACAGTAAGCATTCTCTGCTCTATACAGGTCAGTTTCAGGACTTGCAAAATGTCTTGAAATATGTACTTTCTAAATTATCTTCGCTAAACCGGGTGTCATGGCCGATGCTCTACCGATTATAGCATTGCCCTCTTTTCGAAGTTTTTGACTCTTCCCAATATCTATGCTTTGATTCTCTCCAAATTGCTGATCGTGGTCATGGTCTTCCCAAGACTTGGTGTGGCCTTTTATACCAAGACTGCTGATGAATGCACCTAACACCAGCCGTATGACTTGCGCCCTGCATGGTATGTAGTTCCTCACTGCAGGCCACTCGATTGCAGAGGCCTCAAGTGTTGATGGCAGCTCGTGTGTCATCGAGTAATGTAAGGAAGCATTATCTGTCGTAATACCGGGCAAATGGCCGTCGGTAACCTCAAAACGGTCAAGCACATCCTTTACATATACGGCCAGCCTTGCTCCAGTAGATTGGCCCGTGACCTATCATCCTTGATTAGCTGTTGAAAGGAGAAACGAATCGGCGATCAACCTCATCGAAAGCGAGTTGTACTTGACGCAATGCCCAATCGTAATCCATATTGTATGCAATGCCAGACCTTATGGTGAGTTTGTGTGTTGATGTGCATATGTCCAAAGCTAAACTGACCTTATTTCGTGATAGCAATTGCTTCTTAATTGCATCCACGGTCAATGCATATTTCCTCTGGCAAATGTTCCTAAGGGTCATTGAAGACGGTAGTATTGGATTATCTCGTAATGCCTTATATGACTGTCGCAGCTCAGGAATTGATATTGTGTTCCATGCTATATGAGGCGAAACAAATCCTTACATCAGGTAGTTATTCCACATGTCTTGGTGAAATTCGGAAGTTTGACAGTCCATAGCTGCCAGTGTAAAAGATTGTGTCTGTGATTTCGGTCAATACAGATCAACATGGATGTCAAATATGAAATCCCTCTGCGAACTTACTATTGTGATTCCACAACTTCCTGGCCTCTTCAGTATGACCAAAGCAGTTACATCCACCGTCGAACTCCTTAAGTTAGTTACGTCTGACACTGTGAATTCATTTATCTTTGCGATGTGAGTATTTGCCAGCAAGTGTTTCCCCCTTGAGCTTGTCCCATGTTCTGATGGATGGTGAAGAACTTGATGACAAACGATACATATCATCCCCGGGCTGCCTGTCACCTCAATTCTGCACTGCATGTAAAATCGCCATACAGGGGCATTTGTAGAACTATTTAAAGCAATTGGTTGTTTCGAGTCTACATTCATTGAACCCCACAAAGCTTCAAAGATGATTTGTAAAGCAAGGTCACTCAAATCCCGAATAAAGACACATTCATTTTTGGAAGAGATTAAGACGTCTCGCATTGAGGTATTTAAAGCATCTGAATCTGAGATTGCTGTAGGAATCAGGCAGCTTGGTAATTTGACTCGAGTGACTGCTGGAAGTGAACTTAATGTACTGCAGATTGCTGGTTCTTAAATATTGACTCTAGAGCTACAAGCAAAAAAATCACATGTGTGGGACATTGCATAGATATTTGTGAGGTTGTATACAACAACATATTGAAAAGACTAACCGAGTAAAACTCAGTTTGGAAATTGCGCAATGCACTGCATTGCTGTGTAGCTTACTGATCCTCCATATAGATTGTGGACCCTCCATGGGCTATCAAATGTATGAGGAGAACGCGATATTGTGGATAGTATTTTTGCGCCAAACAGATTGCTGATAGGTTGATTGTGGAGTTGCTGCATCCCATTGCCCATAGATTATGCAAGATGCTAGATCAAGAACCATTGACACTCTGATGACGCAACTTTGACACTCTGTTGACGCTACATTGACACTGCATTGACACTGCATTGAGAGTCCGTTCACACTACGTCGACACTCCGTTGACGCTACACTGACACTCCGTTGTCGCTCATTGTTAGGGCAGAAGTACAATGTCGTTGATAGCAGTTGTGCCTAGAAAGGCGGCCGATAGTTTAATTATGGGTGAAAGTCACCGTATCGCCCTTTGATCAATGACGATGTATGGCCTAAAATCGTTGATGCGCCATTGACGCTTATTTCTACGGCATATGTACGATATCACTGAAATGATTTTCCCCTAGAGAGGCAGCCAATAGTTGGATTATGGGTTGATGTTGCCACATGGCCTCTTGATCACCGAAGAAAGATGACCTGAAATCATAGATGTTCGGCTGAGGCTGATTATTAGGGCATAGGTACAATATTGCCGAAAGGATTTTGGCCTAGAAATGCGGCCATAGTTAAATTATGGTCAACATCGCCTCACAGCCCCTTGATTAGGGAAGATGGCCAGCTTAAAATTCTTTTCGCTCTGTTGACGCTCAGTTGTAGGGTATCGGTATGTTGTCACCACTAGAATTTTTGAATGGAAAGGCAGTTGATAGTTTAATTAGGCATTAATGTCGCTGCGGAGCCCTTTTGACTTTTCAAGATGCAAGGCCAAAAACCATTGACACTCAGTTGACGCTCATTTGTAGGAAGGGGCATCCAGTATGGAGTTGTCAAGGTTTCAAGGCTCGGAGTTCTGGGGGTTATAAATACCTAACGTGAATCGGGGGTGCAGTGAGCGCGGGTACTGCGTAACACACAAGAGACTCGAATTCCGGAATCCAAGCAGTGAACAGAGGTTGGTGCCGAAGCTATTGATTGTTTTGCAGACTAGAGAACGAGTAATGAACAAACCTATCTTCCGCAAATTCATCCCCATTATATACAGCTATCACGACGGACGTCACCTTTAATCACTTGTTCCGACATACATTTAAACTTTAACCAACTATGCATGCCACCCTTTCAAACCATCTTATACATCATAGCCATCACGCCATATTCACAACACAACTATGCGAAACCTGATTCCTTCCCACAAAACATGTTTCCTTCCAATGAAACCTGATTCCTTCACACAATACCTCATGTTCCTCATATTCCCATAACTCCTTCATCGATCCCTACGCATCCTGCAATCCTCACTCGACACAATGGTGACAGTATCTCCCCCTTCCATAAGCCGAGTTCCTACAAGGCTGTTGACCCGGGTTTGCCAGGTTGTTCTGCATGATATATGTCGATTGCTTGATGTCCGACCACATTGATCGCAAGCTCCCAGCTCCGTTCATCGTAGCCTTTCAATTTGACCAGATACTGCAGTTTTCGTCAAAATACCCCGCAATCTTCGATGTGTTCAACTTCGTATTCTTCTTCTCCATCCACAACATCTGGGGGTGGTGCCGACTCGATTTGTCCAGGTAGCGGATCATTCGATCCTCTGCTCAAGTGTGAGATGGGTTGTACTCGATTCATGTGAATATGCATGGGTAGGCCTAGCTTGTAGGCCCATGGACTGATGACTTCGATGATTTTGTATGGACCTAGGTGTTTCCAGTCGAGATTTTTGTTTTGTCTCTGTGTCGTAATGTTCCTAGCGTCCATCCCTACTCTGTCTCCCACTGTCATCTCTGTTCCTTCACTGTGTCGTTTATCCGCTTGTTCTGCTTGTATCAATTGTTCTCGGGACATTTCGGCTTTTATCTGTTTGAAGATCTCACTCATCTTCTGGGAGAGGGTGTTGGCCTTTACTTCCCTAATGTCGTTGCCTTTCTGGACTGGATGTTGACTAAATGACATTGGTGGATGGAAACCCTAAATGCCAAAGAAAGGTGGGCAGTATGTTGTTTCCGAAGTGTGATTGTTGCACGCAAATTCTGCCATAGGTAGCCACGAAGCCCAGTCATCCTGTTGATAACTGACAAAGCTTCTCAGGTATTGTTCCATATTGGCGTTCATTCGATCTGTTTGACAGTCCATTTGTGGGTGAAATCCAGTCAAGAGTCATCGTTCGATTCTGAGTTTTCACACACATGTCGCCAGAATGCCAAAGCGAATTTGGGTCCTCTGTACAATACTATTGGGTCTGGTAAGCCATGTAATCTGAACACATTTCATAGGAAAATTTCGCCCAGTTTCATGCCATCTGTATCGTCTCGATATGGTACCAGATGTTACATCTTCGACAGTCTATCGACTACTACCCATATCGCGTTGTATCCTTTGCTTTCTGGTAACCCAACTCTAACATCCATACTCAAATCCTTCCATGGTTGTTGCGGAACATCGAGTGGTTTCAGCCATCTGTGGATCTTTTGATTCTTTGGTTTGCTGCATTGGCACACATGGCAATTTCATACGTATCCATCCACATCAATGCTCATACCTGGCCATTGGTGATTTCTTTTGAGCAGGTCCAAGGTTTTTGCACATCCTGGGTGATCCGCTGTAGGTGAATTGTGATGTTCCTGTATGAAGTGTAGCTTGTTCGGTTCTTCTTTGACATCTGTTGCGTTCATACACAATCCTTCACTGCTGTCGATTGGGCAGTCCTTGCATACGTTGTGAATCCAGTTCAATAATTCTTTTGGTTCGGTTTTGTCCTGATTTACCACTTCCACGAATGCAACCACCAGTCCTTGTTGTATTCTTTTGTAGAGATTCTCCGTTTTAAACACCATTTGTTGGGGTTTTTCTGCCCCCCACTTCAGAGGCATGTCTCCTGGCATTCTGGTGAGTTCATCGGGTTTCTGTCCTTGTTTTCCCGGATGGTATATGTTATTAAACTTGAATCTTGATTGCAATTCAGACAACCTTGTTTGTCTTCTATTGAGTAACTTTGACATCATGAAGTATTCGAGGTTCTTGTGGTCTGTCAGTATTTCAATAGGATGTACTGACCCTTCGCATTCCGGTCTCCATTGTTCCAAACTTTCAACAATAGCACCCAATTCTTGACCATATAACTCGTAGTTCTCTCCTGGTGATGTATGTTTCTTCAAGAAAAATACTACTGCGTAAAGAATCCCTTGATCATCATATTGTGACAGTACTCCTGTGGATACATAACTCGATGCGTCGGTTTCCAGGACGATCACCTTTTTGTAATTGAAATGTGCTAGGACTGGTGCTATTGCAAATGCTTTCTTTAATTCGGCGGACGCCCGTTTTTGATCGAGAACCCAGTGGAATAGTACAAGCTTTTGCGTAAGTTTTGTTAATGGTTGATCACCCTGATATAGTTTCTTATAACCCTTCGGTAGAAGTTCGCGAATCGTAAAAACGCTCGAACCTCCTTAAGCTTGCCAGGTGCTTCCCATTCCTTAGCCGCTGTTACTTCCTCTGGGACCATTCTGATTCCATTTACCCCAACTATTGATCCCAGGTACTTCACTTCATGTTGATGGAATTTGCATTTTTCGACCTTCAGATACAGGCTGGCTTCCTTAAAAGTCGTCATTATTGCTCTGACGTGTTCCTTATGTTCTTTGAAATGATCACTGTAGATAAGGATATCGTCCAGGAATACCGTGCGGGAGTTGTGCAGAAATGGGTGATGAGTATTGTTGATGAATTCCTGAAAGCTACCTGGTGAATTGGTAAGTCCTAAGGCCATGACTAGGGATTCGAACAGACGATAACGGGTCCTGAGTACCGGTTTCCATTCGTCACCTTCTCCATTCATATCATGTTGTACGCATCTCAGACATCCAGTTTGGTGTACCATTTGGCTTTTGATAATCCTAGCAGGGTTTCCTGGATCAATGGTAACGGGAATTGATTCTTCATCTTTCCTTCGTTGAGGCCTCGATAATCCACACACAGTCGTAAGCCTCCATTCAGTTTTAATGTGAACGACACCGGTGCTGTGCATGGTGATGATGACGATCAGATGAAGCCTTTTGACAAGTTCTTTTCAATCCACACCTTTAGGACCTGAAGTTCTTCTCTTGACAGACTGTATAGTGGTCCGAAATGTGAGGTGAAACTGTTTTGCAGTGTAACCTTATGATCATATGGTCTATGTGGTGGTAGTCTTTCAGGGATTACTGTATCAAAGATGGGGAGAGACTGATGATATTCCTTGGGGATTTACTGCTCCAGCAGTTTTTCTTGAAGGTCCTTGACATCTAGGGCATTGTTGATCTCGTATAAGGTAACCGCGTACACGTTGAGTTTTTCCTTTCGATTTCGCCTCATAAATGTGGCTGCTGCTATAGTGCATATGTCTAATCTTGATCCATCTGATTCTGTTG